>CBMN011743989.1:0-19681 GCA_000582825.1 Hordeum pubiflorum | reverse complement strand
GGCGACATCCACGTCCTTTCAGACACCAAGAGAGAATCTTTTGATGGTAACTACATTAGAATTTTTTGCACTATAAGAATCAACAAATTTGATTATTTATCTTCTGTTGGGGCACCAGGAGGTTTATTGGTTGCTTGGAATGATAACATGTTTCAAGGAGAGTGTCTTTTCAAGAATGATTTCTCCATCTCCCTTAGATTTATGTCAATCCACACTCATGCATCTTGGATATTAACCAACATTTATGGGTCCTGTGATAATGAGGGAAGACACAACTTTATCAACTGGTTTAAGAACATTCAAATGTCAGTGGATACTGACTGGATCATCACAGGAGATTTCAATTATATAAGATACCCTTCTAACAAGAACATGAGGACAGGGGATATAAATAACATGCTTCAATTTAATGAAGCAATTAGCAATCTGGCTCTAGTAGAAATACCACTTAAAGGAAGAAGCTTCACATGGAGCAATATGCAGCAAGCCCCCCTACTAGAAAAAATAGATTGAGTTTTTACCTCTGAAAGTTGGTCCAATTCTTACCCAAACACTATGGCACTTTCACTTGCAAGACCAGTCTATGACCATACTCCTTGTGTTATCACCAAAGGCACAAACATTCCAAAATCACAAATCTTCAGGTTTGAAAATTTCTGGCTGCAACAGCACAACTTCAAAGAGACAGTAAAGAACATATGGAACCAACCTCTGCAAGAATCGAGTTCTACAAAAATGATTACTGGCAAGTTCAAGAGACTCAGGAAATGTCTGAAAATCTACAGCAGAAATATTTCATGCCTTGCAAAAAACATACAAGCAACTAATGATGTCATACTGATGTGGTATGTGTTTGAAGAGTATAGACCTCTCAATGATTTGGAAAGAAACTGCAGACATATGTTAAAGCAACATTTACTTGAACTCTTATCCTTCCAAAGAATCTACCGGAAACAGAGAGCTACACTCAGATGGATAAAATTTGGAGATGAGAACTCAAAATCATTCCGGACAAAAGCCATAATCAAATATAGGCATAATTATATTCAAATGTTGAAAGATGACCAAGGAAATGAACACATTGGCCATATTCCAAAATCTGCTTTACTTTGGAAGGCATTCACAGAGAGATTAGGCCAGACAGTTAACACTTCTGACCCTTTACACTTGATTGATCTTATTGAAAGGGTGGAGGGTTTAGAAGAGTTAGAAATTCCTTTGAATAAACAAGAGATTGGTGAGGTTGTCAAAAAACTGCCATCGGATAAAGCTCCTGGGCCAGATGTGTTTAATGGGGATTTTTTCAAAGCCTCCTGGGATATAATTGTTGAGGATTTTTATAAATTGATTGTTGATTTATATGATGGGAACAATTCCTTGCAAAGTATCAATGCTTCATTCATCACTCTCATTCCAAAAAAAACATAATTCAGTCAATGCAAATGATTTCAGGCCAATCTCTCTCCTCAATTGCACTATCAAGATCATTACCAAACTGCTTGCAAACAGGCTCCAAAAGGTGATACTGAAATTGGTTCAAAAAAATCAGTATGGTTTTATCAAGAACGGAACTATTGAAGAATGTTTGGATTGGGCTTTTGAGTATGTCCATCAATGTCATCAATCCAAGAAGCCTACAATTATCACTAAACTGGATTTTGAAAAGGCTTTTGATCTTATTGACCACAAAACAATCATAGCTATCATGCAAGCAAGGGGCTTTGGTAATAGATGGATAAATTGGATAAACATGATCTTCTCATCTGGTACTTCCTCTGTCCTTCTCAATGGAGTTCCAGGCAAAGTTTTCCACTGCAAAAAAGGTGTCAGGCAGGGAGACCTTCTTTCTCCTTTGTTATTTGTACTAGCAGTTGATCTCCTACAATCAATATTAAATGAAGCAATGCAACAGAGCATAATCCAGTCCCCCATTGACAGTCAAGCTTGCCCAGACTTCCGAGTCATTCAGTATGCATATGATACTATCCTGGTGCTACCTACAGATGCAATTCAACTTTCACAAATCAAAAATCTGCTCATGCATTATACTGAATTCACTGGACTTAAAGTTAACTATGATAAATCATTCTTAGTACCAATCAATGTGCCTGCTCAACAAATCCCTGGACTTCTCAGCATTCTAGGATGCAAACAAGGGCAAATGCCTTTCACTTATCTGGGCCTTCCAAAGGGAACAACTAAGCTAAAAATTGAAGATTTCAGTCCAATGATGCAAAAAATTGAAAGGAGACTCTCAGGATGCTCAACTATGCTCTCATATGATGGTAGACTTCTCCTGGTCAAGTTTGTATTTGCTGTACTCCCTATATTTTACATGAGCTCTTTGGTACTGCCAGTGGGTGTTATTTAACAAATTAATAAATATCTGAGAAATTTCTTGGGGAGAAAATTTGGGATGGAAGACAAAGGAACTGCACTTATTGCATGGTCAAAGGTTTGTAAGCTAAGGAAACAAGGAGGACTATGAATTTTAGATATTGCCCTTCACAACAAGGCCCGACTCATGAAAAATATTTATAAATTCTTGAACAAGGCCAACATTCCATGGATTAACCTAATTTGGGAAAAATACTATCATTCAACCACACCAATGGGCAAACCAGAAGGATCTTTTTGGTGGAAAGCTCATGTTTCCCTCCTTCAGGTTTTCAAATCCTTATGCAATTGCACAGTAGGCTCTGGTCAAACAATTCTCTTCTGGAGAGATAAGTGGGTAGATGAAAAGCTACAACATAAGTTCCCTGAACTTCACTCTTTTGCACATGATGATACTCTGTCCGTTCAAAACTTCCGTGATAACCAAGACTGGACAACACTATTTCACCTCCCCATATTCAATGAAGCATACCACCAATTTCTTCAGTTGGACGCTTTTGTTCCACAGCTGCATCCAGATCAATCAGATAGATGGGCTTGCAATGGTTTGACCAATAGATACTCTTCCATGCACATATACAATCAACTGATGGAAGATCAAGAAGAACACCCCTTCTTCAAGCTAACTTGGGATAGCTCAAGCAGATTAAAGTATAAAATATTCTATTGGCTGGTAGCACACTGCAGAATCAACACCAGATCTCTTCTCCTAAGGAAACGAATGCAGCTTGATAATCCTCACTGCCCTAATTGCAATCAAAGTGCAGAGGAAACCACTATGCATCTTCTATGGGACTGCAACTTTGTACAAGACTGTTGGAACTCCCTGATACCAAACAGGAAAAGAGGCACCTCTGTTTATGAAGATGCCACATTTGCCATCAAACAACTACCAAAGGAATTTGCCACAGAAATTATCATCCTAGGCCGCTGGAACATATGGATACAGAGAAATGACAAAGTATTCAGAGCACAGACACAGTCAGTTCAAACATGGAGATACTTTCTCAAACAATATTTAAAGCTCCTAAGAGCATCTACAGCCGAAACATGCAAATCCGTCCCCTCAAACGCCTGCGGACGCGCCCGGGCATGTCCGCGGACACTGACCGGTCACGCCTCAAATAATGTATTCTACATCCGGACACCTCAAATCCATACAAGCCATGCAACTACTACGTCAATGCATTACACACATCGTCCGGTTACTCCATCACTACTAACATGACATCGGACTATCGAAATTTGGCATGTTTGGCTATGGTGGAGATCATCCACGGCTGCCCTTGCCCTTCCCAGTGCAAGGGTTTTTGAGGCCGGTTTGAGAGGCCCGTCTGGATCAATTTTTCGTGATCAGGCGGCCTGTCCGGACATTTGAGATGGATACAAGGGGTCCGGCTGTAAATGCTCTAAGGTTCAAGATTAAAGACAAGTATTCTCAAAGATTTACACTTTGGATAGACAATAATCTGTAATCACATGCTTTTTATACCTTGAGCAGGAATTGGATAAACCTTTTAGGTTCTTTGAACCTTTCTTTGTACTGTTTTTTATTTATAAATTATACCTGTAGAACATTTTGTTCTACGGTTTGGTGTTCAAAAAAATTAATTAGACAGAGAGGGCGTTGGTCATGAGGTGTGCAGCGTGTGGCTCGAGGATTCTCTTTATGATTTGTATTGTCTGAAATCCCAGACATGTCTTAAGTAATGAAAAGTTGCTTCTTCTCAAAAATAAATAAATAAATAAAATATTGACAATGGGTGGACGCGTGCGTCCAGATTGGTTTCGTTTCCTCCTCTCTCCTCCCCGCCACAAGCTCTTCACTAGTGGTAGGTGCGTCGTGGGGCGCGCTGTACAGATTACAGAACCAGCGACCTCGCATCGCAGGCACACGATGAAGATGAGGCCGAGGCGTACGTGCGTTGCGTTGCGCGCCAACTGCTCGCCCGGCAGTGCCCTGGCCGGGCCTCTTCTTTACTCAAAAGGCGTCGCTTTGCGCCGAGGCCGAGCTGCGCACACACGAGTCGGGTTTCCACAACACTGTTATCAGCACTACGTGTGAAGAAACCCTGGGCTGCTTCTCGCCGCGGTCGAAGAGAAAGAACAGGATTAACCGCCCGAGGCAGCATATCCAAGCATCTGCTCATAGCTGCCTGCAAGCGTCCCCGTCGTGAGCCCAAAGACGGCAATTAAAGCGCTCCTCTGTGACTGAATTATTGGCCTCGGACTACGCTACGTCAAACGAGTGGAGCATGATCCCGCTACTATATCCTATCCGGTCACGGCGTCACCAGCACACAAACTATGGTTTATCCCTTATCAATTCACCAAACGATGTTATTATTATCAACCACATAAACGGAGGGGTGACGCCGACGGATAATACCTGGATAACTTGCGTGCCACATGCCACCACCTTGTGGGCGACGCAGTGGTGGGCACAGGTAACATCCATCCGTCCGCCTCTGCGAGAAACCAAGCGACGGGTTTGGCGCCGCGCGTCTGGCGGGCGGGCCCCGCGGGTCACGTCTCCACCCAAACTTCTTCCTTGATCACAGCATGTGGCTGCGAAGGCTCCCCGGCCCCGGAGCAGCGCGCGCGGTGCCAACCCACGAGGCGACGAGCATGTGGACGAGGATCGCCCATGGCCATCCGAAGAGGAAAAAGCGCAGCGAAACAGCGGGGGTTCCACGTGGGGAGGCGTCAGCGGCGACGCTCTCGGCCAGCTTGCCGGCTTTGACGTGTCCAAAAAGCGAGCGGTGGGCCCCGCCACCCCCGCGCTTTTCCATCTATGTATCCATCCGTCCGAGCAGTGAGTGAGGCAGAGATGGGTCCCATCCCGCCCGGCCCAACTGGCGCTCGCTCGCTCGATATTTTAAGCCCGGATGCGCGTTTCCTCCTGGAGGAAGAAAAGGGAAGATAATTACTACAGTTTGGGAGGAATCGATCCGGGAGGTGGACAGGGGGTCAGACAGGGAGATTTCAGCAGTCCGCTGTGATCCCAACACAGAGATATTTCACTTTCAAAAAAAAAAAACACAGAGATATTTCCTCCCTAAAAAGAAAACACACACGAGATATTTCCTCTTTCGCAGATCGAGCTACCAAAGATATTTGCTGTGGAGCTACTAGCTAGTACTACTACGAGAGGAGAGTGGCTACGCTGCGCGCTTTTGGGTTTTTGCCCGTTCTTTTGCCGGATCGAGCGGCAGGATATTTGTTGAGGGGAGCGGCCAGATATTCATGGTTAGCCTTTTGTGTTTCGCTTGTTCGGGTGTGGAGTCCCTCGCACTTTTCTCCGTCGACAAAACTAGGAGAGGGAAATATCTCATCACCATGTGCACAAGAATAAAAACTTTAGGGAGTACCTGAAAATAACAATAAAAATACTGGTTATTTCTGACATTGAGTTTAGCATCTATGGCAATGCAACTTTTCTGGATATTTTTTGGAGGCAAGAAGCTGTATATCCTTGGTTACGCTTTTTTTGTTTTTGCATGTTCTTTGCCACGTCGAGCTGCAAGATACTTGCGGAGGAAAACCGTTAGATATTTTGGTTTTCGCGTGTTCGAGGTGTGATGATGATATTTCAGCCTCTCGTGCTTTCCCGTCTGACAAAGCAAGACGCAAAATTCTAATCACTACATGTAGACGAATAAAACTTTAGGGAGTGTCTGATCATAAAGAATACCGAGATTGAGTTTGTCATTTATGAAAGGCAAAATGTTGGATACTTTTTTAGTTTAGATTAATGATAAACATTCTTGGTTTCACTTTTGGTTGCTTGATATTTTTGGAGGGTAACTGTAAGATTATTATTTTTTGCTTCTACGAGACGTGATGATCATATTTTAGTCTCTCACACTTTTTCTTATCACAAAACAAGAGGATATCTAATTGTTGCATGTGGAAGAATAAAACTTTAGGGGTATATGATTACAAGAAAAATAGTTATTCGTAAGGCCCTAGCTTGTTCAATAAGCTTTTTTGGTCTATTTTAGTGATTACTTAATTAACTTTAACTCTATTTTTTGTTATTTTCCTTGATAGATTCTAAATGTATATGTATATGTATAAGTATGTTCTTTGCCAGATCGAGTTGCAAGATTTTTGTTGAGGAGAGTTGGTAGATATTCATGGCTACCCTTTGGCATTTTGATTCCTCTACGTGTGGAGCGGATATTTATGTCTCTCACACTTTTTTCTTTAGACAAAACAAGAGGGAAATATCTGCTCATCATGTGCAGAAGAATACAACTTTAGTGAGTACTTGATTATAAGAAAAATGGTTATTTTCTAAGATGTGTTTAAAGCATTTATGACAATGCGACTTCTCTAGATATTTTTGGAGGCCAGATGCTACATATTTTTTGGTTTTTGCTTGTTCTTTGCCACGTTGAGCTCCAAGATATTTGTGGAGGAGAACACAATTAGATATCTTGGATTTTGCTTGTTTGAGGTGTGAGGACGATGTTTCAAGTCTGTTGCTCTTTTTCTTCCCACTAATCAAGCGGCTAATATCTAATAATCCCTACGTGTAGAAGACAAAACTTTAGGGAGTATTTGATGATAAGAAAAAAAGTTATTTCCAAGGCCTCGTCATATATGATATTTCAACTTATTAAAGCTAATTTCTAGTTTAAGGCCTTTTTTAGTGTTTATTTAACCAACTAATTTCTAGTTTTGTGGCAATTTTCTATAATACTACTACCTCCGTTCACAAATACAACATGTTTGGGATTTTCAATATGGACCATATACGGACATAAATTGCTGAACAAATACACTAAAATGAGTCTAATAGATTTAGAAAAAGTAAAAATATCCTTTTGTATTTGTGGAGGGGGGCTGCTAGATATTCATGGTTACCACTTTTGTATTTCGCTTGTTTAAGGTGTGGATTCTCTCGCACTTTTCTCTGCTAACAAAACAGGAGGAAAATATCTAATCACTACATGGGGAAGAATAGAACTTTAGGGTATCCAATTATAACAAAAATACTTATTTCTGAGATTGAGTTTCGAATTTGTGACAATGTAGCTTAGGCAAAATGTTGGATTTTCTTCTTCTTTTGTTTAATGATAGATATTTTTTGTTTTACTTTTGGTTTTTTGCTTGTTCATTGCCAGATGGAGTTGATTGATATTTTTGGAGGATAACGGTTAGATATTTTGGGTCTGGCTTGTCTGAGGTGTACTGATCATATTTCAGTTTCTCACACTTTTTCATATGAAAAAAACAAGAGGCAATATCTATTGGCTACATGTAGAAGAATAAAACTTTAGGGGTATATGATTACGAGAAAATGATTATTTGTAAGGCCTTACCATGTCCGAAAAGTTTTTTTTGTAATTTACTGATTATTTAATTAACTTTATCTCTATTTTTTATCATTGCCCACAATAGATTATAAAAGTATATGGATGTTTTTCCCTGATCGAGTTACAAGATATTTCTTGAGGAGAGTTGTTAGACATTCATGGTTACCCCTTTTCATTTTGATTCCTCTATGTGTGGAGCGGATATTTAGTTCTCTCGCACTTTAGTGAGTACCTAGTTGTAAGGAAAACGGTTTATTTCTAAGATTGTGATTAGCATTTATGACAATGCAGCTTCTCTAGATATTTTTGGAGGCGAGATGCTAGATATCATTGGTTACGCTTTTGGGTTTTTGCTTGTCCTTTGCCAGGCCGAGCTCCAAGATATTTGTGGAGGACAACACTTAGATATCTTGGATTTTGCTTGTTCGACGTGTGAAGATGATATTTCAGTCTCTTGCACTGTACCTTCCCACAATCAAACGACAAATATCTACTAATCGCTACGTGTAGAAGAAGAAACATATAGGGAGTATCTGATTATTAAAAAAGAGTATTTCTAAAAAGCCTTGTCATGTAGATATTTCAGCTTATTGAAGCGTTCTAGCCTCTTTTTTGTGTTCATTTAACAACTCATCTCTAGTTATGTTGCCCTTTTCTAGAACACCACCTCTTCCGTTCATAAATATAAAATGTTCTGGATATTTGAATCTTATATGGATTTAAATGAACGAACGAATACACTAGAAACGTGCCTAGTCTAGGTTCAGAAAAAAAGTTAGAACCTTTTAATATTCACGTATGGAGGGAGTAGTAGATCATGGAATGCGAATTTGCTAATTAACAAAGTCTCATCTAACATACTGAAATCAAAACAGAAAACGAGCATATGATTCTCATCAGGCGGCTATGATTCCTTGCCGATGCATGCAGCATGGCCGACTATGATTCGCAGACGGATCAGAAGTGGCATATCTCTTCCAAAAAAGAAAACTAGCATGCCCAAGACTTTACCATCATCATACTTTTCTCAGAAGGAAAAGCCTGATTCATCATCATCGCCAAGAACACACGCTGAAACTCGACAAAGCACCAACACAAGCAGTCTCACCGATTGGCGTAACGTATTTACCGGCCTAACATCCATGAAACGTGTCGTAAAAGAAGAAAACAGAGGGAAAAAAAAGAGGCGATGGATGGACAGTCGGTCACCAAACGGTGAGGAGGAGGAGGACGCATCCATTTCGTGCAGCCCCACCCGCGCGGGAGGGCACATGGACTAACCACGCACGCACAGACAGACACACACCACGTACCGTCATCGAGACGTGACCTTCCTTGCCTTGCCAGTAGTCCTCCACTACCCAACAAACTATGGGCATGGGAGCGGTGGCGGGTGAAGCAGCGAGCGAGAGCCACAAGAATCGAGCGGCCCGCCGAATTCTGCCGCTAGGATATTTGCGCGAGTCAGAAAAGCGCACCGTGGAAAAGCCTAAAGCGACCAGAAATCCCGTCCGAGGTGGCACCCCTGGCCTCGCCCCTTTTTCTCCCCCCTCCCCTCCTCCTCGTCGTAGCACACGCCTCCTCATTTCCTCCTCTCATCTCGTTCCTCCGCTCCTCTCCCTGCTCTGCTCTCCTCTCCTCTCCTCGGCAAGAAGAAAAAAACAACAAGGAGTTGGTGATTTTGCTTCTGTTCTTGTTCTTGGGTTGAATCGATTCTCAAGAAATTCTACAGGCATGGCTCGTTTTCAGGTAACGATTGCTCTATCTTTGTTCAGATGTGATTTTTCTTTTGGGGATCGTTTGGTTGAGTTGTGGAGCAGAACATGTCGATGAAAGATCCACGGCCGCGGAACTGTTTTTGTTTCTCAAACGAAAAAAGATGCTAGATATTTGTTGGTTGGAAAATATCTTGTATTTCTGCAGTACAATTTGTTGACCAAGCATAAAGATTTCATGCTGGAATTAGAAGGTTGTTTACCCTTCGAATCGAGGCTAACGAAATCTTTTCTTTTTTCCTCCCTGAAGGAAACCAAGCCGGATCTGCTGAATTCCGGCAGCGACGCGCGGATGATGGCCGAGGCCCGCCTCCCCAAGGCGCGGAAGCCCTACATGATAACCAAGCAGCGGGAGAAATGGACCGAGGAGGAGCACAAGCTCTTCCTGGAAGCCATGCAGCTCCATGGCCGCGCCTGGCGCCGAATTCAAGGTGTGTTTCCTCCCCGTGTGATACTCCTACCTTATAAAAAATCCTTGTGACTTGTGATCTGACAAATGGTTTCTTTCACTCTGCAGAGCACATAGGCACCAAGACGGCCGTGCAGATCAGGAGCCACGCGCAGAAGTTCTTCTCCAAGGTCACCCGGGACTCGTCCGGGGACAGCGGCAGCGGCAGCACCTCCGGCGCCGGGCCGGCGATCCAGATCCCGCCGCCGCGGCCCAAGAGGAAGTCGGTGCACCCGTACCCGTGCAACCTGAGGAGCGCGCACCCGGGGAAGCACGCCCACGCGCTCCTGCGGGTCGACAAGCCTCAGCTGTCCATGTGTGAGCAAGGGAATGGCTCGCCGACATCCGTGGTGACCACCACCTCGCAGATAGGCCTGGGCTCCGAGAGCTTCGACAGCGACACGTCGACGATCGACGTTGAAGAGCGATGCCCCACGCCGAGCGCGGGGACCGCTGAGGTCGCTGTGCAAGCGCCACCAACCGATGATGCTGCCAAGGTACTGCTGCTTTCTTAACGACATAATACTCCCAGCAAAGGCATAATATCTTTGCAAGAATAGCCATCCGATCTTAATAAAGTCTGCAAAATATCTCTTTCATTATTACCGAATGGAATGAAATTATTCAATCTTTCCAAATTCTGATGAATTTCTTGATTGTGTATTTCAGAGATCCAAGGACAGCAGTAGTAATTCAGGAGAAGTGGTGTGTGACAACACGTCCGATGCTCCGGTCCTGAAGCTGTTTGGGAAGACAGTTGTTGTGAACGAATCACATCAGCTGCCAAACCCTGGTACATGCAACCTGCAAACTTCCTTAGACATGGAGCTGGATGCTTCGGCCGAGACACCCACCAGTGCACCAGAAGCAAACGCATGGAGCCCATGGCTGGCAAACTCGCAGCAGTTCATGTACTATGTTCCTCAAGGGGCAGTCTTCTTCAGCTACAACAATGGAAGCGTGCCGTACCCCATGCCGTCGAGCCCCAAGGCAGGTCAACAGCATCAGCACCAAGCTTTTGAAGCCGACAATGAACTTAGGCGGAGGGAAGCGTCGTCGAACACGGCCTCCAGCAGTGTGGCTGAAACAGCAACCCGCAATTCTGCAGAATCATGCACTGGAGCGGTCGGCGGCGACGACGAAATGGTACATGCTGCAGGTTTGAGAAAACCCGCGAGCTCGACCTTCGTCCAGCAGCGAGGCTTCATGCCATACAAGAGGTGTGCGGCTGAAACCAGGGCGCTGCAGCCCCAGGCTCCCAGGGAGGAGGCGGATAGAGAGATGACGAGGCTCTGCTTGTAACTCTGAAGGCCTCCTGAAGTACAGAGTTGTTCATTGCGCGTCTGTAATCTGAATCTCGCCCCATTGGTGGAGGTTCAGAGGTCAATAGTGGCCTATATATTTTTGGCGTAGTTGTAGTAGGATCGATACGACCTGATGTAAATTATCGTACAGCTCTCATCAATCTCCATGGCAGGAGAATGCCGCAAGGCCTTCCCAGTTGTATGTTTTTGACAGATGAACTAAACACGGACGCCCTACTTGCAAAATGTTAAAGCATGGCAAAAGAACTG
The DNA here is from genome assembly GCA_000582825.1 of Hordeum pubiflorum. Classification (NCBI taxonomy): domain Eukaryota; kingdom Viridiplantae; phylum Streptophyta; class Magnoliopsida; order Poales; family Poaceae; genus Hordeum; species Hordeum pubiflorum. The sequence continues at coordinate 8,163 of CBMN011743989.1, read as the reverse complement.
AGGACTTCATAAGTACCACTGTACTAGTTGTTCTACTAGATGTTGTGTTGTGCTGGGTGTTAGATGAGGACTGGCTGTTAAGCCCTTCTTCTGTAGACGTCCTCACGGAAGAACTTCCAGAATTACGGATCATGTTGTATGTGTCCTACCCACCCACACGTGAACTTGAATCAGAAGAATCAGAGACTAGCAGATGAAAACAAACCTGCAAACAACTAAATCAACAAAAAAAATCAGGGAGACGTCTCATAACTCTTGAAATTTTACTTTACTTAGTTCAAATAAGTAGGGTGAGGGTCACAAATTTGTATCCTGAAACCTACTACTTCTACTCCGTCCGATTCCATGATGTATTATGCGTCCGTGCTTTTTGAGATTTAAGTTTGATCATAAATTTAACCAACACGGACAAGTGCGGCGGGAGCAAAAATTATACCATTAAAATGCGGCGGGAGCAATAATTATACCATTGAAAACTTCTTTCGAATACGAATTTAATGGTATAATTTTTGCTCCCGCCGCAGTCGTTCATGTTGGTTAAGTTTGTGGTCAAATTTAAATCTCAAAAAACGCGAGCGCACTATATTATGGAATGGAGGGAGTACCTTTTATCTTCCAGTGCACTCCCTCAGTGTGCTTTAAGATCCGTGGTGACAAACAGTAAGATGTTGTGCCTGCAGTTCTTCGCGTGGGAATCGAGATCGTCTGTCTTTGTATCCTCACAACGGTTGCAAGGAACAGCGTCGAGAAGCATATCGATGATGTATAGCCTAGAGAGTAGCGATGCCTTGTGGTGTGAGGAAGTAGGTGGCGGGACACGTTGTAGCTGCTAGAAAGGATGTGGAAAGGGCATTTGGGATCAAGAGGTCCTTTTGGTACATCATGACCGCCACCGTGATCTTGCACAACAAGGCCACTGAGAATAAGCGTGCCCAAGATCTGGATTACAATTTCTACAAATTCATGTAAAAATGTGGTGTGCCCAATTAGAAGGAAAGACCACATCCAACTCTATCCAAGTTCACTATGAAATTGGAGATGCAAAAACCAAGTAACAACTTCAAAGATATCTCATGGTGGAGTGATGGACGCGAAATGGGCAACAAGACCACTAGTTCTCTATATATGTTTCATGTCATGTGTGTTGAACTTTGTGTTATGTTTGATGAGCAATTATGTTGAATTTAAGCTCGTGGATTGATGAGCGATGTAATAATTATGTACCAGAAAGTTGTTTGATGCTAGAAAATGTACTTGATTGTGTTAGTCGACAACTAAATGATAAACTCAATGCAACTACCAATGCGGTGATAAGCCATCTAATGACCCAAAAAATGTTGACCCAAGCCACAAACAAATGAGGTTCTTAGTGCTGCAAAGTTCAATAAAAGAGAGGTTCAATAAAAAGAAATTGAGGAGAAATAAAACTTGGCTCGATAAGTTACTCAAAGGGAAGCGCAAGCCAACTAAAGTTATTGCATCCAAAAACAAAGACGCAAAGATATGTAGCAATATGTACATGATTATGTTGTTACCATTCATTCCTAAACTACTTGCTAGAATTTTTATTGCAACAACAAAAGAAACACGATGGTGCAGAGCCTCAAGTAGGGGTGGGGAAGGATGGCCACGATAAAGGAGTAAATATGGAGTTTCAAGAGCGCAACACGATCATGAGTTACACGCAACTCTTGACAGCTACCGTTTATGATGAAGATATGTTCTAGCATGTATAAGCTTGTTAGATACTCCCTCTGTATCAAAATATAGGACGGTTAGTATATTGTGGGTCGTGCTGACTAGTATTTTGGACAGGATTGACTGTAGTCTTTTGTGGCCTAAAGTGCACAAGTAAAAGGGCCAAATCTATGTACTTGAATGATTATGTAAGAACAAATTTCAATGTTAAGTGCTTTCAAAATTAGTTTGTTCAGACCTACAAAAGAATATGTATTGTGTTAAACTTTCTGTTGTTGTTTCCCTGAACCTGCCAGCTAAATGTCCATGTATTAAAAGTGCATGGGTGGTAGTATTGAAGTGTTGAGACCTACATAAGTATGGCTCAGGTTTTCCTTTTTGCTTGATGTTTGCTAAATTGAACTTAAGTGGTGTTGTTTGCTAAACTGAACTAAACTGTGTTGTGTTGTTTACAGCCTTGTAATACTGCTGTTTTGCCGAACTGCTGCTGTTTTGACGAACTGAAGTGTATTATGTTAACTGAACCGATGTTCTGCTCTATTCTCTGCCTGAAGAAATTGGACTCTGTTCTTTTTCATCGTTGGGCTCGTAGCTGCCGGCGGCAAAGACGCCCACTTTTTCGATGTGTCAGATGGGGTCGTCGGAGGTGCCGTCGAAGAGGCCGTCGAGGCCGTTTTCTCCATCGCACGCCGCCGGAGATCACCCTGGAGGTGCAGCCGGCGCGGCTCCCTTCCCTTCCCGCAGCAGCGGCGGCGAGACCGGCAGAGTTCCGCCCGCGAAGTGCCCGTTCTTGTTCTTCTGTCTACATGTTGAGTCGCTTGGCTGTGAACTGCTGCTGGCCGTAGGATCGATTTGGACGGTGGATGGCTGGGGGCAAGGCGCGCGGTGACTAGACCACAGCAAGGCACTGGATCTCGGTCCGAGCGGCGGCGGGCATTGCTGCGGCCCGTCGGAACAGAAAACCTATACTGATCATCATGCTTCGATTCAGAACCGATGCGATATCAGTTTTGTTTTTCTTCATCAGTTCTGATATCGCATCAGAACTGACAGGAATGACATTCCAATCAGGAACACATATTGGTAGCAACCATCAAACCTATGTGCAACTAAGGTAAATCCACATAGGTTGATAGATATCGTCGCGCCAATCCGTCAGCTCTACTTTCTTCCTATCGGAAGCATATCTACATCAGTAAGTTTTAACTGCCCTCAGTTGACCATTGTACAAAGAAAATGGTGGATCAGACCACTTGGTATCAGCTTACAAAATTCCATCAGCTTCATGCTACAACAAGGCCTACTTGCTGAAGACTGCTGCTCAGTTTGGTCAGTTAATATTGGTAGAACCGGTTATACCTCTGTACAATAATTTTGCCGGTCGTCGCCATTACGAGCGGTTCAGGTGTGGTGTCGCCGCTTGCTCGACGCTGTAATTTGCGTATACCCTGCTCTTGTTCTCTTCCCACCAGCACTGAGCCGCCTTCTCGCCGAAATGCTTCCGACTGCAGGACCAAATAACCAAGATTATCGCACAAGTATAATGGAAGGTAAAATAATCAGCAACGGTGCCAAGCAAGGCTTCATGGTATTCACCTGAATCTTATCCGCCTTATGTCTTTCCTTCCACCCGGGGATACGGCGAGTGTGACATACACCCCTCGCTCAATCTGCTCTATCACACCGTCGACAGGAGCATCCACGGAATCTGCTTCCGTGGTATAGCCGTCACGGTCGAATGTTCTGGCGATATTCCGATGACTGAATGATCCATCTGCGCGCACCGCCGTGGCACCTGGTGACGGTACTTCTTCTGGGATGCTACTAGGTGTCATCTTCAAGTTCTCTGGTTGCTGGCCAACTGAAAGTTTTGCTGACAAGGCATTACACTGCACAGTTTACAACGGCCGAACCGGTCATATATCAAGGGAGAGCGATGAGTGACCCATCATGCAGCATATGAGTTATCTGTTACTAGAAAAGATACTACCAATACCATGTAATCAGATTACGTGGAGACCATACCTGATTAGTTAGAACCTTTATGATATCTTTGGCAGCCTTACACTTTGCAGCCTCATCCCTAACAATTAGCCATGTTTCATCAAGTCTTTGTTTGTACACTTGGACTACAAGATCTTTCTGCTGGCATTGCTCTGCAAGAGCCGTGACCTGGTTGAAGAACAATAATAATATCAGCGTTCTTTAGTTCTCAAAGGGGGAAACAACTAAGTTTTTGTGCGATGGAAAAAGAATTACCTGTGAGCGCAGCTGCTTTACTTCCTCAGTTAGTATTCTTTCCATCATACTCATTTCATCTCTCTGGCTATCAGTAGACTGTCGCAAAGAGTTTCCAGCCTTCAGCCCTACAGCATCATGCATTCTTTGGGAAAAAGAGACACCAGACATCTGATTATTTGGCACCAGCTGATGTCTGAAATTGTCTTGTGCAGATAAAAATTGGGCGGGACACTCAACTTGCCCCCATCTTTGAGTTTTCACTTGCATTGGAACGACGGAGTCCATATTTCTCTGATTGGGACCTTGTACTGAAGCCATCTTTTCGACAATGAGGTTTGCTTCCTTGAATAAACGTGACAACTTAGGTGTGTATGCCATTATTTCTGCTTTAAACATTTCCCCTTTGCTGATCTTTGGTTGCGGCTTGACTTCACCAGAGTACAAGGCTTTCTCTAGTTGACAGAAACACGCATCGCAGACACGATACCTTCTGTTCCTGTCTGGCGCAAGTGCTGCATTCGTGGTCTTGTTACTACTGCAGGAGTTGCAGAACATGGAACCACAATTGTAACAGTTGTGTTTCTTTCTAGTAAAATTAAAAACCATCTGACATCTGTTGCATATGGGTTGGTCCTTCACTGAGATACCCTTATGCAAACAGATTGCAGCACTAAAATTGGAGCCACAAGCTATACGCTGAACTTGTCTACCTTCTAATGCCTCTACTAAAGTAGGAATGCTCCTATTGGCATAGTCACCTAAACCAAGTTGTCCGTCCGCACCTTTACCCCAGGTGAAAACCTTTCCGTTCATAGTCAGCACGGCTACGTGGGAAGAACCAGATGATATCTCTGTAACAAACTCATTCTTAAGTATTCCTCCAACAGTACAAACAGATTCGCCATCTGCCTGTGGGTTCCCTAGTTGCCCATGTTTGGAGCTTCCGATAGTAAATACCACCCCTTTAGAAGTGAGCACAACAGTCAGAGCCATCCCGCAGGATACCTGAAGAAAATCATGACTGATGAGTGAATCGACGCATGTTGGTACAAGCTTCATCTTCTTGTCAGCATGACCCAGCTTCCCTTTATCTGCATCACCCCATGTGAACAGATTGCCAATTGGAGCGTTGCACTTGAAACTGCTCATTCCTTCAACAATGGCAGCCGTGTGCCATGGCCCGCATGCCACAGATTTCACCCGTAACCCTTTTAAGGACTCTACTTCTTTTGGCCTAGCAATTCCTTGTGTATCCCCATGCCCAAGAACACCAAATGTTCCATCCCCATATGTGAATAGCTGACCAGAAGATGTTATAATAGCTGTGTGCCAGTCGCCACAGGCAATTTTCGACACGGAAATGTTGTCCATAGGGCCAAACAATTTGTGGGGTAACCATTGGTTCCTTCCATGCCAGTTATTCAACAAACCCAAGCTATGAGCGCCTTCACCCCATTCAAAAAGTTCGCCAGAAACCGTGACTGCACAGGTGTGCTTTGAACCAAACGCAACAGCCTTCACATGTACAGAGGCAAGAGACTCGACCATTTTAGGACACGGGCCGCTGCCATTTACTTTGTGTCCCAGTCTCCCGCTACTCTCCTTGCCCCAGGAGAAGACCTCCCCTTGCTTGGTGATTATGGCTGCATGATTCTCCCCACAAGCAATGCTCTGTACATCAAGCATTTTGGTTGATCCCACTAGCCTCGGAAGTGCCTTTGGGATATCTTCACTGTCTAACGTACTGCCAACAATGTCTCCCCAGAGAAAAACATCCTTCAGAGAATCCAGCCTGCATGCTGCACGGGGCCCTTCAAATGCTTTCACTTTAGGTGTTCTACTAACTGTCTGCGCCTTGTGTTTGTTGTTAGCAACCAAAATGTCCTTCAAACTATGTCTAACTGGATTTGCCACCTTGGGACTAAGCCTCTCCAGGTAAGAGTCTACGTCCGAAAATGTTCGCTGTCTTTGGTAAAATAATGCTTCCGAACAATCAAGGTAACCACCAAATAAATCTTTCTGTGTCATCTTAGGACTCCCATAAGATGGATATACCTTCAAGAAGAAATTTATTATCAAAAGATCAATCCCACAGAGGATACTACAAAATGACAGAGGACATCCAGCAAAATAAATCTGTAGCTCAGCAACCTCTACACACTTAAGCATTAAAGACTCTAAGATGTCGCTCCTTTTGAAGAAAATATAGTTGAGTGGTAAGTCCAATAATTTATATGCGGATATTTATTGATACCCATTGCACTTATCATGCTATATGGACAGAGAGAGGTTTGTTGAAATTGATACAACTCGGTAGTAGAACCTATACGAATGCTGTGTTTTTCCATTGGACCATGCCCTGAATCGAAAGTTTTGATAGACCTAGTTGGTTTGCCACATCAATCTTTCTGAAGCGAAAAATAAAATTCACTTAGGTATCACTGTACAAGTTCTAGAACTAACCTGTTTGTGCCTTGGCGTGTCATGCACAGCTGATAGCTTGCTCTTCCGCTGAATGTAGCTGCGGGGAGTACTGGTGCAACTGGTCATCTGCCTGCTGCTCTTTGACCCAACAATTGAAAATGGACTAGAAGGACCTGATATTAAGGCTGTCATGCCAAGATGCCAGCACTCGGCTTGATCTCTGTCTCTGCAGATCTGGGTCAGCATGATTTTTAGAAGATGTGATACCGGTGAGGAACAATGGACACTGAAATCCTACAAATGAACAGACATAATATCTGGCAAGGGATATACCAAGTCGAGTGAGCACTCGCCATTTCTGTATACAAGCGACAAGGATTGATGTTCCTTCTCCGGCCAACGCTGACGATGAAAGTTTGTCTACAAAATTCTGAGATCTTTAGAACCAGTAGTATTACGAGATACATAGAGAACATAATCATTTGTTGATGGTAAGAATTACATACAGTCTTCTGCCCAAGAATTACAGTTGACACAGAGTTTAAGCTCAGGTGTTTTTCCCTGTCTCTCGAGTACCAAATCAATGTCTTCTCATCCTGCAAAAAAAAGAAGAATACTTTGCCATGACTGGAAGATGGATTTATGTTGATAGCAGTTTACCCTGCTACACGTTTATAGGCCATAATGGTAAACTAAAAGGAAAAGACCAAGCTCTATACTTCAGTTTGACTAGACCCGTTTACTGTCGAAACTTTAACAGCAGTAGAACATGGTGACATCGATCGCGGTTGGGCATTTACAAAAAATAGAAATGCAAAGCACAAGTCCTAAAGCATTGCTAGTACTACTACTAGCTAGTAGATGCAGATTAGTATATCAACCACAACTTTATTGGCTGTGAACTCAGTAAAATCCCCATGACAGTGACAGATCTGTGTACTTGAGACAGTTGAGTTGCGAAGTCTGCAGTCAAAATGTGCTAGTATAACCACCGCAGAATGACATGCTTGATAAAATACAGAATATATACATTGATGATAGAGTGTATAATGATTGCGCTTGACATGCAAACCACTGCAGAGCTCCAGAGAATGGGGGTAGCTTGTCTGCAGTAACCGCATAAATAATTGAAATCCTCTGCTCCTTGATTTAAATCTTCGACTTTATACTACATCAACAGAGCCCAGAAAAATAGTACTAGGAGCACTCACAGAAGAGAGCCTGAAGGGGCAGAACTTGGGCTTCCCTCTCTTGCCACATTTGAGGAGATGCGCGCCCTTCTTCAGAGCAACAATGGCCTGGATAGTAGGAAGAAGTATGCCGTCAGAATCAGATCACATTCTTGCCACATCCTACCGGGTAACAAATCCGACCAGTTTTGAAGTAGTAACTAGAGGATGGTAAAAATACAGTTGAACGAAGCGATAACACAAGGAGCAAATCCGGATGAAGCCTTTCAGGATTTCTAATCAAATCTGTATGATCGAAATCAGCCAAGAAATCTAAGAAATGGGCACCAAACAGATTCTCGAGGGGACGGGAAGGCTACAGGGAAAATCGAGAAAGAAAAAAGAACATTTTACGCACCTGCTCCACACCTCTGGTTGGCATCCTCCCGTCGAAGCTCCCGGCCATTGCAGGCAGAAGGAAGCGGCGGGGGCAGGCAGATCGAGCAGGCAGACGGCAACGACTAGGATTCGGTGGAACAAGAAGCAAGCATATGGCAAAGATTGATTGCAGTGAGGCGACTGAAAGAGAAGGTGGTACTAGAAAAGGAAAACTAGCGGCGGGCGGGCGGGC
>CBMN011743972.1:0-11489 GCA_000582825.1 Hordeum pubiflorum | reverse complement strand
ATGTGTGGATGAACTCTTCGGGGACGCCTTCAAGAAGCAGCATCGCCAGTATCCTTCAAACCCCATCGAACCAAGGCTTTCGACCCCCATCTGGATGGCACAGAAACAAGACTGGGCATGTGAGGTGACGATGACCGTCACAATGAATGCGCCCAGGCCCACGTGAGGCATACACTATGAGTACAACTTTGAATATCAGGAGATGCGTTGATCCAAATGCAAGCAGACGGATGTGATTTCAAAAGCAGCTGAGCCTGGCCTCAGAAATGAATTTTCGCATTTCTGACGTTACAAAAGGAACATGACAAACACCTCCGAGTTTTGGAATAGGCAGGGCTCTGTAATAACATGAGGAGTAACAATTTTGAAGGTCGTGGAGGCAGCGCTTTGTCTTGCCTGCTGCGAGACAGAGCGTGCACTCGCCTCCCGGCAGCCAGTAGTGGTCGGCCTAGTAGGTACCTGCACTTGCTTCGCTCGATGGTTTTCATTATTGATTTTAAATTTTATTTATATTTGCAAAACATTATGAATACATATATTACAGAAATTAATTTAATCAAAAATTTGAAACTGTTCATCGCACACTTAGAAAATTGTTCATACAGTGTAAAAATAATGTTAGCCAATCTTTTAGAAAATGTTGATAGCATTTTGTGTAATACTCGTGACATTTTAAAAAAATACGAGTTTAGAAAATATTCATTACATTTAATTAATATTTACACAATGTAAAAATGTTCATGTAACTTTGAAAAAAAGTTTTGTACCATTCCACAAATTGTTCACACGTTCAAAATATGTCTGCCACACTTATGAAAATGTTTATATATTGTAAAACATTGTTAGCATAATTTAAAAAAAGGTTCTGTATCCCTCAAAAAATATTCGTGACATTTAAAAAATAATGTGTTTCAAGAAAATGTTAGTGACATTTCAAAATTAACTATACAATGTAAACAAATGTTCATGTATTTTAAAGAAAAAGTTTTGTATTGTCTTGCCTGTGCAAGACAGAGCACGCGCTCGCCTCACGGCAGCCAGTAGTGGCTGGCCTAGTAAGTACCTACACTTGGTTCGCTCGATGGTTTTCATTATTGATTTTTAATTTTATTTATATTTATAAAACATTCTGAATACATATATTAGAGAAATTAATTTAATCAAAATTTTGGAACTGTTCATCGCACACTTAGAAAATGTTCATACGGTGTAAAAATAATGTTTGCAAATCTCTTAGAAAATGTTGATAGCATTCGACATAATATTCATGATATTTAAAAAATGTTTACGTTAAGAAAAAATATTCATGACATTTAAGTAATATTTACACAATGTAAAAAATATTCATATAACTTTTAAAAAAAGTTTTGTACCATTCAACAAATTTTTCACACGTTGAAAATATTTCTATCACACTTTTGTACATGTTTATATATTGTAACACATTGTTAGTGTAATTTAAAAAAAGGTTTTTATCCCTCAAAAAATAATCGTGATATTTAAAAAAATCATGTGTTTCAAGAAAACGTTAGTGACATTTTAAAATTAATATACAATGTAAAAAAATGTTGATGTATTTTAAAGAAAACGTTTTGTAACATTCAAGAAAATGTTCAATGAGTATTTATAAAGTTTTGCATGTATATGAAAAAAATGTTCAAACATGTACTTAAAAATCTGATTTTTTTTCATGCAAGCTGCTCGGGTGTGTATGGTTAGTGCAATTTTTGTTGGTGTTCATACATTCGAGGAACTCACGGCAAAAAAATCGGCTCTCTTTTTTTTTTGCGGGTAAAAAAAATCGGCTCTCAATAGTGCACTTTTTCAAAGTTTCTCATAGACCTGATTTTTTTTTTTTTGTGGAAAGCTCGTCGAATGTCCAAACATCACGAAATTTATCATGCACCTTGCGCACCAGAGCATCTTGCACGCCAACAAAATCAATTTTTTTTTTGAATTTTTTTGCGATTTTAACTGCTCATGTTCTCCAAATCGCTGCTCTCAAGTACAAGGTCCATCTTGGAGATTTAATCAAGTTCTCCATCTCTTGACACCGACCAAAGTTGAAGTATGTTCTCCTAGTCTTCGCTCTGTTTCATTACAAACAAATCAATTGACTATTGAAGATTGTGTAGCTGTTCATGCTAGTCAAACGAAACATATGGTTGGATCGGATGGGATAAAAGTAAGTTCAATCGATTTGAGCTAAAATATTGATTTGACCATGGAACTTTAGGCAGTTTTCATATTTATGATTATTCGATGTGCTAATGCGACAATACGAAGTATGGGCTAAATACGTCTAGGGAGATCAGAATCTAGCTTGACATTAGAATCGCAACTGTCTGTGCAAGTTTGTCGCCTTTTATCTGACTTTTGTTCGGTCATTTGTATTTCTTTCTGCTAATTTCAGCGAGGCGTGTTAAACTTTTCAGGCATAGTTTGTATATACTATTTGCATACAAACTTCCTTTATACAATCATTTTTCAAGAATGTGGCTTGCAACATTTTTGGCAAATGCATGATTACTCGCTTGGTATCCAGTGTTGTAGTAAAACATACGGGGGATGGAGTTTGCATTATGTATGCACAAGTAAGTATGACTTGCTGGATTGTAGTACATTGTAGTAGTTTCTATACATCATTTGTGGATGTTACAAATGGAAGCAGCCAATTTACACGTCCTAGCAGCTAGTTTTGGAATTGGCAGGGTTGTGGAATAACAGTTCCTGATTCTTGCCATTTTGCATTCTGGCAAGTGCTTTTGGTGTCACCCTTGCCGCCCTCCATTTTGAGGTCGATATTCTCCAAGACAATGTCGGAGCATGAGATGTTGTCGCTGCAGCTCAACTTGATGGCATCCTTGGAGACGGTTGTCCCTCTAATGTTCTTGAAGACCACATTGCTGACCTCTACGGCGGATCCCTGGCTCTTGGTGCATGGCTTGGCGGAGTCGCAGTAGTTTTGGTCGATGATTATCGGGTTTTGCACGTTGTCCATGACCATGTTCTGGAACGTGATGCCCTTGGCATACCCGCTTCCTCCCTGCCATGTCTTGATCCGGGCACCGTTGGTGGTGCCGTATAACTGCACCGAGTCGATTGTAACGCCGGAGACCTCGGCTCTGGAGTTGTCGTCTCCTAGGCTCCCGATGCTGATTCCGTGGCCTGGGCCGCAAACGAGTTTGCTGACGAAAAGATTGTGGGTCCCATTCTCGATGGACACGCAGTCGTCGCCGGTCTTGATGACACAATCTTTGACCTGCACGTCTTTGCTGCGGGTGACGTGGATGCCGTCGGTGTTGGGGCTCGTGCCGGGTGCGGTGATGGACAGGCGGGCGAGTTGCACGCCGCTGCAATCCTCGACGGAGAGATGGATCTGCTGGCTGTTTACAAGGTTGAGATTCTCCACCTGCAGATTGTTGCACAGGTGGAACGTGAGGGCCGTCGGCGCCGTGGTGCACGGCAGGGCCTTGTTGACCTTGCAGGAGTTCTTCCACCAGACGTCGCCGTTACCATTCATCGTGCCGCCGCCGGAGACGGTGAGTCCGGTGACGCCTTGGATGAGGATCCAGCGACTTGTGCCGTTCTGGCTCCACGCCGACCTGCTCCGAGGAGCCACCAGCGTGCCTTTGACCATGAAGACGACGCTGGACTTGCATGGGCCAGACAGGGTGACGGGGTTGAGCAGGTAGGTCTTGCCCTCCGGAACGAGCAGCACGGCCGGCCGGGAGGAGGAACACGCCGCGTTCCACGCCTTGGCCAGCGGCTGCGCGTCGTCGTGCTTCCCGTCGCCACGGGCACCGTAGTTGTCGAGCACGAACACATTCTGCTGAGCAGCGTCGGTGGGCGTCGAGCTGGCGCTGCTCGGGCGTGCACTGGATGCCAAGAGCAGCACGAGCAGAGCGGCCGCCATGAAGGGCGCCATGTGCACTAGCCGGAGACAAAGGAAACGCAAAGCAGGAGTAGAAGTGCAAGTACGTACGTGGCCTGGTTTGGAGCGTGGTGTTTGGACGTAGCGTAGGACTAGGAGAAGCGTACAAGTGATCAAGCTGATGGAGAACAAGTGCCGCCCGCGAGGAGTATTTATAGGCGGCATGCATGTGGATTAGGCGTATTTCCTTCGGGGTTGCTTGTAAGGGAGAAGCTAGTTATCTTGGCAAGAGTTAGGCGTCCACATGCATGTGTTGTGGAGTACGCGGAGCTGCAAGCGCACGTCCATCCATCGCCCGTGCGTACTGCTTGCACGAACGGTCCAGCCAGGTGTTGTGCATGGCCACTTGGCCACTTGGCAACACGCCAGATTTGTCCTACTCGCAGGCTTTGCACGACAAAAATCTGAATCTTCACGTATATACCCAACTCCGCCGTATGTGCCCACGCGAACCTAGATATATCCATGGTTCGGAATGCTCTCTTGCGTTGTCCGAAAGGTATCCCCGTACCAGGTGTTCTGCTGCTACATTCATAGTATTTCCTCTGTCCAAATTTATTAGGTCCCATCGTATAATACGTCAAACATTGATCAACTATTTGACCACAGAGTATAAAATATATGCTAAAAATTGTATTGTTTGATATTTTTGAGAGAGGATTTCAATAGTTTAATTTTTGTGACATATAGTTTACATTTTATGGTAATGCTATTAAATTGACGAGTCAAACACTCACTGGAAGGAGATGGCAGATCGAATGTTTTTTATGGCAATATATATTGCCGTGATGATGGCAAATTTAGTTTGCAAAATCCTGACAAAAAACTGAGATGACGCGGAATTGCCCTGCTTGTCAACTAAAGTTGTCACCGTCGACCAACATAAATTTCCATGCAAATCCTCCACAATGTCCATGCTTCCCAGCAGATTTTTGTTGGCTAAGAAAGCCCTACACTTTATGAGTTAAATCTATGATCAAACTTTAGCCCAAATACGAGGGGGCCAAAAAACCCCGACGGAGATAGTACATGCTACTACGATGCAATGGAGCTACAGACAAACTTCTGTGAGGTAACTATCTCCGTCCCTTTTATGTATTTGTCACAAGGATCTTGTGGTAAAGATATTTTTTGTGTGGTAAGAATGGTGTAAAACTCGGTTATATTTCCATGAGCAATTAATGGAGAGGGATGAAAGCCCGGTTAGGAAAAAAAGTTTTCTTTTGATATTTCAAGAACGAAATAGTTAATGTTGCAGTAGAGAGGCATGCAGCTAAGGACATGGGCTTTTTTCATGCAGAATAAGAATATGGAATGCAGTACAAAGAAAAGCTCATACTCAGCAGCGTGAGGCAAGAATGACTTCATGTCGAAAGAATTGAAGGATACTTGGTGAGTAATAACTGCATGAGTAATTGGATTATACCCCGTAGGTTGCTACACAAAATTGGTTACAGTATATTCAGTGAGATTGGGTTGTATGGAACATAATTATTCAACTTAAAAGTACAAACTGAAACAAAGCATACGTATTGTATTGTATTTTGTTACTCCCTTCGTCTCGATTTATAGGGCCTGCGCGTAGTTCTAGATCACCAATTTGACTAGCTAAATACGAGTTATATGTCACCAAAAGTATATCATTGGATTCTTAAGCGCGGTAGTTTCTAAACATACATTTTTCATCAAATATAATACATATTTAGCTAGTTAGATTGTCAACCTAGAACGACGTGCATGCCTTATAAACCGAGACGGATGATTGTATAGTTGTGAGATATTTATTGAGTATAAATAGCATAACAATAATATGTATTTTGTCATTTAAGGTTTTATATTATGGTGGACTTTTATTCATGCATGATTGATATTGACCATCGAAAAAAAAAATGCATGATTGTATAATGAGATAACAGGTTTGCTTCCCGCAAAAAGAAAGAGATAACAGGTTTGCTTCCCGCAAAAAGAAAGAGATAACATGTTTGCATCTTGAGAAAGGTGAACTAGTGTAGATCATCTGTTTAGTAATAGTTCTGACAGGTGACTTGTCCAATTGGCCGACCAATGCAAGCCGCCGAGGTAATCCATTAGCTATCGTGTAGCCCATGCTAATTAACAGGGGAAAGACTATTCATCGTGGACCGCCATGCACGCATGAGGGTGAAGTGAGTGACGTACATGGCCGAGCCCGCGAAGTGCAAACTACTGAAACGTGCTAACTGCACGCTACGTACGTGGACGTTCCAATACCACTCTTGCACGCATTCCACAAGTGGGATCGTGTGTGCCATTCTCGTACGAGTGGCACGCCCTGGTCCAAAGGCCGAATTAAGCCCAAACCACCCGCAGATTGGTGCATGAAGTGGCGCAGCGTACGTACGTGCATTCTTTCTCACGTTCTGACGAGGCCACAATTAATCCACGTACGAGGAAACACTGTACATTGTGACTAACGTATTCCCCGGTGTAGAAAATTGACGAGTTTAGGGAAGAGAAACCGAAAAGCTACTCTTATCTCTTATGTAGGCGGTAATCCACGTCTAAGCCCATACATAGATGCTTTCGATGAACAGTAAGTTCAGGATAATATATAGCAACAAGAAAACAGCAAAACACTCTTAAATTTTGTTGACATCCGAGATGCTTGCGTCTTCTAGGAGCGTGCAGATTTTCATGTTCAAATGACATGCGAAGAAGCTCATGCCGAGAAAAACAAAAATAGGCTTTTTGCGAGAAAACTTTAGATCTATTCATTATAGCGTGGCAGTACAAAGAACATGGAAATAATAAAGACCACCTAGCGATGACTATAAGTGGAGCGACTTGAAGGCGCGCCGCCATCATCATCCCCATTCGCTGGAGCCGGGCCAAACTTGCAGTCGGGACGTAGTCGTGCTAAGATCCCACATGACCAATGCACCGGCAACCGTCGCCGATGAAGTGAAGTATAGATCAAAAGAATCCAATCTGCAGACGCACGAACAATGACGAACAAAGATGGAATCCAAGTAAATCCACCGAAGACCAGCACCGACTGAATCCCGCGAGATCCGCCGGAAACACACCTCCAACACGCTCTCCGATGACGCTAGATGCATCACCGAAAAGGGGCTTGGCGGGGAGAACCTTATTCCATCTTCAGGGAGTCGCCACCGTCTCTTCTTTTTAAGTAGGACACAAACCCTAAAGGAACTCACGAAAACACCAAGAAATGAAGCAAGATCCATCCCGCCGGCAAGGGCCGAGGTCCACCGCGCATCCACGGCCCTACGACCACTGGAGACGAGGTGGACCACCAGCGGCGCTGCAGCGGCGGTTGCGTTCCCAACAAAATTATGCTTAAATAGTGCAGTTTTTCAAAGTTTCTTTGAGAGCCATTTTCTTTTATCCATGAGCGCCTTGAATGTGCGCATTCAAGCATCTTGGATTCCGGAAAATGTTCCGAATTTTTAAATTTGTTTGCTACGTTTTGTAGGAATTTACTGTGCACTCCATGCACAAGTGTAGATGATCTCGGGCTCAGAATAGCGCTCTCATTTGTAGATTTCTTTTTTCAGTGGACACGTTATGGGTTGTCTACCCTCCACACATCATTGCCGTCATATGACCCCAAGCCTTCAATTAATTCAAATCACATGTTGCTCCTACAAGATTACCGAACTAAATGTTGAATCGATGCCACAAAGCTTCAAAACACACTACATTCACAGTAAGGGTTCAATGTACATTGCGTGCATGTGTGCGTGCGTCCGTGCGTGCGTGCGTGTGTGTGTGTCCCTTCACCATGGGTGCTCTCCACCTTCCAGCCCCGGTCTCTCTTGACTTCTCTCCACTTCACGGCCTCGTGGTCGCTGATGAGTAGGAGGGGTTGTCAGATCTCACAATGGGATAACATTTGACACTGGATTTTAAGTTCTACCAGCTAGGGTTCCGGCGACTTGTCCTGTGGCTTTGGCAACAACAACGTATGCGGTGAATAAGTGTGCTCTCGATCAATCCCAATTGTGGCGATCTCTTTCGGGTGAAGGTGGAACGACGGCGGTGGCCTTTTGGTGTGGATTTTTGTCCTGTGGCTCCGTTGTCATGGCGGAACTCCGAGGCCATTCCAAAACCTGGAGGGTTGTAATGGAGCCATGGTGGGCAGCATCGATGATCTAGGAGACAACGGGTCTGTCCTGGGAGCATGTGAGCCTGAAAATATTTCTTGTGGTTTGGCAAGGGAGATGTGGTCGATCCAACATTGTTTTGTTCTTTAGGCCATGGATCTATCTAGACCAATGTCACCGATGCTTCCCAACAGAGATCGGTAAATTTCTGGCTTCTTGCTTCTAGTTCCAACAGCGACAACATAGGCAGGTCATCGACATGTGCAGGATGAAGAGGATGGAGGAAACCCTGAGGACTAGTCTGTAATTTACATCTATTTTTCTAGGGTTTTCTAATTATAGTGTTCCATTAATATAGAACACTGGCTCATTTGGAACATCAGAAAAGCTTTGGGAAATTCCTACTCTTGTTATCTGTAAGTATAAAAAGCCCAAGTAATATGAAGAATTGACTCTACTATTTCTCCCGTGATTGAAACTTAATTGTTTTACAAGTCACTTTAAGAATAGTTCGATCTAGACCCTATAATATATGTGCAAGTGCGATGATACTATATTGATCACATGACAATCAACATTTGAAGCTAAAAGTGTTAACCATTAATTGTTCATTTCAATGAGAAGAAACACCGATGGTCAGACATTGCATATTATTGGTAGAACCCCTGAAGGGAACTACAACGATGTATGCTAAAGTATGACTTCGTCGTTTATCAGAATTTCTGTAGAAGCTTTATACATTGTACATTATACATGCATGCTAACCGTATTGGCCCATTATTTCCACTACAGCTTAGTTTTTTCCTTTGCATGGTAGCGGAACAACATTTCCGAACTTTTTCCATCTTGCGTTGTGGCAGGTACTTTGTGCGCCGCCCTTGCCACCCTCCAATTTAAGGTCGATGTTCTCCAAGGCAATGCCAGAACATGGGAGATCCTTGCTACAACTCAGATTTATGGCATCCTTGGACATGGTAGTCCCTCTAATATTCTTGAACACCACATTCCGCACCTCGACGGCTGATATCTGGCTCTTACATGGCTTGGCGGAGTCGCAGTAGTTTTGGTCAATGATAATTGGATTTTGCACATTATCCATGACCATGTTCTGGAATACGATGTCCATAGCGTATCCACTCCCTCCCTGCCATGTCTTGATCCGGGCTCCATTGGTCGTGCCATATAATCGTACAGTGTCGATGTAAATACGGGATACCTCGGCTCTGGAGTCATCGTCTCCTAAGCTTCCGATGCTGATGCCATGTCCTGGGCCACAGACAACTCTTGTGACATGAAGATTGTGAGTTCCATTCTCGATGGACACGCAGTCATCACCCGTCTTGATGAGACAGTCTCTCACCTGCACATACTTGCTGTGGGTGACGTGGATGCCGTCGGTGTTTGGGCTCGTGCCGGGCGCGGTGATGGTGAGCCGAGCCAGGTGCACGTTGCTGCAGTCCTGAACCGACACATGGATTTGTTGGCTGTTTACAATTTTGAGGTTGTCCACCTTTAGACTGGTGCAGAGGTGAAATGACAAGGCCGTGGGAGCCTCCTTGCACGGCAGAGCCTTGTTGGTCTTGCACGAGTTCTTCCACCAGATCTCACCGTTGCCATTGATGGTCCCGCCACCATTGACGGTTAGGCCGGTGATGCGCCGGAGGACGATCCAGTGCCTCCTGTCGTTCTCGCTCCAGGCTGACATGCTCGGAGGAGCGATGAGCGAGCCCTTCACCTTGAAGACGATGCTGGATTTGCACGGGCCAGAGAGGGTGATGGCCTTGAGCAGGTAGGTCCTGCCCTTGGGAACGAGCAGCACGGCCGGCCGGGACGAGGAACACGCCGCGTTCCACGCCTTGGCCAGCGCCTGCGTGTCGTCGTGCTTCCCGTCACCACGGGCGCCGTACTTGTCGAGGACGAACACATTCTTCTGGGTGGAGCTTTTCAGGGAGCAGCCGGTGTCTTGGACTGAGTTGGCATTGGACACGCAGAGCAAGAGCAGCACGAGGAGTGGAGCACAGACGAGGCTCGTCATGGCCGACGCCATTCTGCGAGAGATCGCAAAGGGATCGAAGTGTGAGTGCTGGATGGGTAGATGAAGGCGTGATGACGACTTTCTATGTGTTTGATGGGAGAAGAAGAGTTCAGTAACGGATGGGTGAAGACGAAGGGGCGCTGGCGAGGCGTATTTATAGGTGTGGCGCTGCTTGTGATCAATGGAGAGAGGCAGGGCTATGCTCTGGCCTCTGGAGTTGGGAATTCAGTTCGGTGCGTGGTTTGGTTGGGTGCGCATGCAGCGCTAGCTAGCTAGGTAGCTCCTGAACCGAACGCATTGCATACATCACCATGCATGCATACGTGCATTGTTGCATGCATGTTTCGTACGACCAAATTCCAACCCCACGCCCATGCATGCGTGTTTCTTCGTCTTCTACCTACGTGCTCACCTGTTCCACAGTACCCATTAACATGCTAGCACGGTGCACGGGCCTTGGTTCTTCAGATGGCACCGCATGCAGTTATCACTGGCCTTCTTTAGTTTTGATGATCGGCAGGTACTAACATGACTCCTTCGAGGACACGAAAAGGCAGCCGCTTAATAATAATGGAAAGGTTAGTAGCGCCGTCCCTGCTGGTGCAAAGCGGTTGCCATCAGCACTTCAGCAGGAGACTGACACGTCGCTTGCACGCACGGACGTACTGATATACTGATACAATGGAGCCATGATTAAGCGACGGACAAGCTTTCTCTCGATCTAGACTAGGCCAGCGGCGCCAACCTAATAACTGATCGAAGCGGCCGTTCGATCCATGCATGCATGTACCGTCACTTGGACGACTGGTACTGGTCGTACTGCAGTACCCCGTTAATTAGTCATACGAGTTGGCCTGATGATCAACCCTTGAAATTGTGTGATCGCCTCTAAGAAATTCGGGAGTTCAACGTGTGCTGATGTTGCAACATCTCAAACATATACTCCAGCAGTGGTCGTAGTAAATCAGTGAGGTAAACACCGTCATTGAGGGTCAATGTTTTTCATCAATCATACTATTTAGACCGCAGCTTCCTTCAACATTACTATTTTACAATTATCTCTTAATGTTCCATCTTGTAATGTAAAAAATTGTATTTTCTATTTTTTTTGAAATACCAACTTCAGACACCATGTGTAGTACCTTCCAAATGCATTTTCATAAATTGCTCCAATTATTCCAACATGGAACATACTAATTTATATTGTTCTTGTCATGGTTTAGAACTTTTTGATTAGTAAGGTATATATATGTTAAATTAAGTTCTGGATCCGTAACAGATATAATTCAAATTTCAACTACATGTGTCTCAAAAAAGGCCTCTAAGTTCAAATAAAATTCACATTCAAGTAATTGCTGTTTTTTAACCGGGCTAAAGTAATTGCATAATTCATAGCTCCTACCTAGGATATATA
>CBMN011743964.1:0-14272 GCA_000582825.1 Hordeum pubiflorum | reverse complement strand
AGGGCATATTTCCAACAGTTTTCTGGTCGCCAGCGAGGGAGCACCGCGCGGCAAGATGTGGACGGGTGTTTGGAAGCGGACGAGGCCCACCTCGCCGCACGCTTCCATTAAAAAGGACGGGCACACGGATCTTCCACCCACTACCAAGCGGGCCCCGAGGTAGGTGCTGACATTTAATATGACGCGGGTGGTGGTTGAGCGGCCGACTAGTGGGTCCACGGCGGACACGGAGGGGACGCGCGGCGCGTCCGTTTCGTGTCGCGGACATGATTTGGGTTTGGGTCGCCGCGTTGGGCCACCGTTTTTTATCTGCGGTGACCTAAAAGGACATGCGCGAACGAAATGGGTCGTCCGGTTAGAGTTGCTCTCAGTACCTCATTGGTGTCCAGCGTCCATGTCTCCCTCCTGGCTTTTTTTAAGGGAAACGCCATCGTGGCTCGCTCTACTAAAAATTTAGCAAATGCTTACATCGACGAGTACGCTAAGAATAAAATCAAAGGATTCATCGACCCAAGTACAAGAAGAACTATTCTTAAAATTATACCTAACTATCTCGTGAGCACACTGATTAGCCTCTCGCAAGCAATGAAAGAAATTGACGTTCCCAATTGAGGCTATTAGATCCATGCAGCTAACAAAGATAGGGGCTCGTTCACTCCATCATGTGCTTCCCGTACATGCACTGATAACATCCGTCGAGTTTGATTCCGCAATAATCCTATTGAAATTGAGGGATGCTGCCAGCGTGAGGCCTTGCTTCATAGCCAATGCTTCAATTGTAGATGCCTCGGCCGCATGTCAGATTCCGTAATAATCCTACTGAAACTGAGGGATGCTGCCAGCATGAGGCCTTGCTTCATAGCCAATGCCCCAGTTGTAGATGCCTCGGCCGCATGAGGAATAAATGTGCATGATGCTGCTATGAATTTGCCATGGTCATCTCTGATGATTGTAGCAGTAGCGCCCATCCCCACCTCACTATGAAAGGATGCATCAACATTGAATTTGGGGTCATCTTTCCCTGGCTCCTTCCATCATACAATTTTCCTAGGAGCAGCTTTCTGGTTTTCTTTGACGAATGCATTATAGAGCGCCAGGATGGACAAAGACCATTGTGATGGAGGCGGTACACTTTCATTATGTATAGCCTTTCGACGGATCCACCAGAGGTACCAACATTCTGTCGCTATAACCTCAGCAGTGCCCACACCTTGTACGTTTTGATATTGGTCCACCGAGCCATCTATGAGCTCTTCCAACATTTGAGAACCTGATGTATCAGCAGCAAAAGCACTCATGAATCTTTCTTCTAGTCTTAACGCTCTCCAAAGCTGTTTGGCTTGAGCACATTTAAATAGCAAATGGGCTACATCCTCCTGTTCGACATGGCAAATAGGACACAGAGGATCAGTACCCACATGGCGCCTCACCAGAACTGCTCTCACCTGAATGGTTGCATGAAGAGCACACTAACAACTTTTTTTAACTTACTAGGGATGGATAGCTTCCAGATTTTCCTCCAAATAGGATTTGTGCCAACCGAGGATGATGCCATTTGATTGGCATAATTTCCGACTGGTGCCTCCATTCCACATGGTATGCTGACTTGACTGAAAAGGTTCCCGATTTGTTATAGCGTCAAGCTACAAAATGATCAAAACCATTCAACCTCAAGGGTATACAAAGGATTCTATTCGCGTCCACAATTAAGAAGATATCCCTGATCAGTACTTCGTCCCACTGTCCGGATAGAGGGTCGATGAGGTCTGAAACTTTATCAACAATGACCCCTCCTCTATCAGAAATAACCAACCTGGAAGGGCTAGTCGGAATCAAAGTATCCCTCCATATATCGATTGAAGTACCATTGCCCACACGCCATATGTTGCCTCGTTTAAATGTTTGAATACTTGCAACTATGCCTTGCCAAGTATATGAAGACCCCTTTTTCGGACCAGTTTCAAGGATATGTTGATTT
Source organism: Hordeum pubiflorum (assembly GCA_000582825.1). Lineage (NCBI taxonomy): Eukaryota > Viridiplantae > Streptophyta > Magnoliopsida > Poales > Poaceae > Hordeum > Hordeum pubiflorum. Next base: position 12,294 of record CBMN011743964.1, on the reverse strand, counting down.
GGATAGTACTTAGCTTTAAGTATCCTAGCACAAAGGGAATCAGGTTTTTAATCAAAGATATCATCCTGTTGCTATTTACCTCCATCTTTCATCGCATGAAACCCAACAATTAGCACAAGCAAACCAAAGTTCGGATACCACTTTTTTGGGACTGGACGACAAAGATGTGATGCAAAAATTCATTGACACGACAAATATGCACACTAAACACCCCCCCTTCACTTGTAGTGAACTTTGAGGACAATTTCAACCAAAAAGTAAGCACCAGAATAAACTCAAACAACATGCACATGTGACACATGATTTAATATGGAAAAACCTCTTCATTTGAAGAGTAAAAAACATGGTTGTGGACCGGGCGGTCCACACAACTTCACTATGAGAATGGTGAGTATAGAGAGATTTACAACACACTCTCTATGTTGCCAACTAGCAACAGCAACCACAATCACAAGAGGCAAGATTTCAGCAAAGCAGAGTTCACACAACTTTTGCCCCCTTCATTATTTTGCAAACCGCTCAACCGCTCAACCAAACAACACCAAATTTGGAAGACAAGTATACACACAAGTTCATGAGAGCCCCTACAAATTTGAGCTCATTCGAACACCGTTTGCGTACTCAATCCGTTTTTCTATCAAAAATACTCTATGTTGAAACTACAGCAGCTCGAACTGACCAAACCACTCTCAAATGTGAAGCTCCACTCACCCAATCCTCAAACTAGCTAATCGGATCGAAGTAATCAAAGTAAGGAATGAGCTCACCACTCACTCTTACGAATCTCATAATGACAGCCACCACCAGCTGGGTGTAGTGGCTAGGGTTTTCTCCTTGCCTCACTTTCCTTGGAAGCACTCTCAGCCGTCGGATGTAGCTAAGATCAATGACTCACATGTGTTGGACTTACGTGGGCCAATGTTAGGCTACCAACACACCTCCGTGTGGAGGGACTTGACCTAACAAATTATTGTCAAAATCTATATTTCGACCCTCAACTACAAAACCGAGAACGTTGTTCCTTCAAGCTGAAAAAATCATAAGAAAATCATCTCTGGCTAAAACATTGTTGAATTGGTCCATATATCTGAGATACGCGCAACAATTTTACAATGGACATGCTAGAAATGCACGTAAACCATACAAAAATAAAACAGATATATTATTCTTCGAATCAAATCAAATCGAGTAATAATCACAAAATGGATCAGCGTCTCATGGATTCTTGTACAAGCAAAATTGTCCAAAAAGCAACAGCCTGATTACAGGGACACTTGATACAAACTTCCTGCTCAGGGAAGTGTCGATTTTCTTTACAGCAGTCTAATTTATCAAAATTCAGAAGAAATAACTACAGAGATGTCAAGTCGGCAGTGTGTCCAGTTCACCGATAAAGGAAATAAAAATGCCAAGCAAAACGTGTTTACCACCTCTCTGATCTTCCCAAGCTCCTTTGCAATGACAAAGCAAACTGAAACAAGGCCACCATGATGACAGTTGGACATTCTGAAGATGTTCAAAGTTCCATGGCAATGCAAGCCCTTGCAATACCGTAGCACCACTGCAGGGCGGCAGAAACAAGTAGGTACTAGAAACCATGAAATAGATCAGAAAGCAACTAATTCTCTACCCAGAAAACCAGCATCTCCTCCTTTCAGCAAAAAACAGCAGCATGTTGGTTTCCATTAGCATGCTTTTATTGTCCATAAGAAAGGCTCATCTGTGTAAGAATAAAATTTCCTGTAACTACCTGAGAGGCTGAGAAGACCATCTTTTCTTAGCTCGCAACCTGAATGGCCTCGACTTCCCCGTCGCTGTAATCAGCCCAGGACTTCGGCTTTTCAGTCAAGCTTGAATCATCTTGAGCATCCTTTGGGGTTGAAGCGTCATCTCGAGCATCTTTCAGGGCTGTTGCGTCAACTTCAGCACCTTCAGAAACTAAGGTTTGATCAGGTTTCACTTCACTGTCCTCACATTCCACATGGTTGTTCTTCTCCTCCGTGTTGTTGCTCTCAGTCCCAGCTTCAACATCAACTCCACTAGATATATCGTGTCCTTCAGGACTAGTCTCACTAGTTTCAGAAACTTGCGGGGATACAGTCTTGGGTGATTCAACTATACTATCTGGAGATGATGGAAGCCCATCCTGTGATGCTTGAATACCAGCTGGCGATGCTAGAGGTTCAGTAGGAGATGCTGGATGGCCATCAGGACTCCGAGATTGACCCGGCACAAACTCCGCCGCATGAGGATTCATCACTTTAGGGGATGTGGCTGCCTCTGGAAGAACTTCTCCGCTTGGCAACACAGGCTTGTTACGAGGCACCCGGTGCCCTGACCTGTTGAACCCTCCGGCTAGACGTGGACCATAAGGAACCCTTGCGGTCGCAGATTGGTGAGGGTGCTTACGGAGAGGGATGGCCAGCATTGGGGGTACATTGGCTGGTGATGGCAGGAGTCCTCCATGTTCTCTGAAACCTGGTACGGCCATTGAACCAAAAGCTGGCACAGTGGCTGGACTGAATGGAGCAGCGGCAGCATTGAGTTTACTGGCTGTCTCTTTGGCACCTTCTACTGGTGAATCATTCTTTTCACTTCCAGATGGTGAAGATTTCTCATTTTCGGCCCCACTAGACAGCTGTTCTTGATTATCCTCTCCTGGACCTGTTTCATCATCATTGGATGAAGAATCATTTGCCTCAGTCAAAGTTGCTGCTTCTTCATTTGGGACGTCCGCTAGTGCTGCTGGTGATTGGTTCTTCTCTGTAGATGTCTCTGCTGAATCTGAGGCCTTCTCAGCTTGATTTGATCCTACCGAACCATTGGCTTGTTCAGTATCAGAACTGGGAGATTTGTGCTCATCTGTTGCTTTTGATACTTGCAAATTATTATCCTTTGGTGACACTTGTATTGCTCCGTCTTTCTCTTCAGAAGGGCGAACATTGCTTTCTTTGGGAGCCTTGGCACTTCCAAGATTTACACCTAGAGCAGTTGCATCCTTTTCCTCTGTTACATCATTCAATGCTTTGGCAAGAGTTCCTGGTGCAGCTATTGCCACTTCCTTGTATGACAGTGACTTCCTTACTGTTTGACTGACAATTGGTGCTGCAGATGGCATCACCTTGGCAGCTGCAGGGGTGGTGGCTAAGCTTGCTGCCATGGATTTGGGTTTGGGTGAATTCTCCCCACTGTTTGATGAGATAGCGGGATTACCTGCTTTGGAATTGAAGCTCGAACTCTTCGCCAATTTCTTTGCAAGAGGGCTGGAAGCAACAGAAGCTGCAGTCTCATTAGGTGAAACTCGAGGGGAAGAGTTTGATGGAACTCTGCCTTTGTATCTTCCATTCTCACTATTATTGCTGGCATTTGTACTGATCTTTGACAGGTTTGGCCTCCTCACACTTGCACCCGTTTTGCGATTCCCTGTGGTACGTCCCTTTGGAACAGCCTCTTGCCACCCTTCCTCAGATCTGCTCTCTTCAGTATAATCATCTTGAGGCATCTGGACCACAGTGTTACTTGGTTTTTCATCTTCCAGTTTCACTTTCACATGCTCAACAACGGTTCCATTCTCTTTGACTTCAGAATTTTTCTTCTCAGTTAATTTCTCTTTGACTTCAGAGTTTTCCTTCTCAGTTGATGAACGATCACTGTTAGGCGGAGGGCTCCTTTGATCTTCATCATCGGCTATTTCAGATGGGTTCTGCCCGGTACGACCTTTTATCTACGATACATAATGTAAATGCATGAGGGCGACCACTAGAGAGATAAGACAACATATAGAAAGGTCCTGATGATGAACTTACCTTAGCACGGGCTTGTTTCTTTTGCATTTCCTTAGCCTTGAGCTCGTCATCTGGATTGATATAATCTAGAAGATCTGATACACTGACAAAAGGACAATATAAGATCCATACTGAAGAAGCAGCCAGTATTCAAAATTGATTATTCAGTAAATACATCCACGCATTTAGATTTTTCAGTACTCTCTTCCTTTTGCACTGTCTCCAACCGAACAGCTATAAAGGTAAAAGTTTCCACTTTGGATCAGGTCATCACTTCTATTAAACTTTATTGATAATCCATGTTGACACTCACAATATTGATGTTCACTAGCAAACCGACTAAAAAAAAAATCTTTGCCATCTCTTCAATGAAAATATTTAGCTATCACAAGCTATTGTGTCGTCTACCTCAGATGGCCTCTGCTTGCTATTGAAGCATCAGGCTTTGGAGTACCGTTGCGTGCTGCTTCCTGCTGCTCTAGTGCCTTGGACTCGAAGTATTCCAGCCAGGCAGCAGCATCCTGTGGAAAATATGGGTCATCAGATTTCCTTGTTGCTATGAGAAAGCCAGATCATTGGAAAAAAAAAACTGAAGACTAAGTGGAAGAATTCATCATCAGGAAGTATTTTTCTTTCTGATTACCTGTGTCCGAAGATCTTCTGATCCGAGCTTTGATTGAAGTATTCGTAGAGTGGTTTTTTCATGTTGGACACTCAACGAGTATGCTTCCATTAAAGACAAAGCAATAGCAATAGCATGATAACTAGCAGCCGTCTGTCAATAAAGATGAGCTTTCAGTGTAGCCTTGTAAGTGGGCACTAGTGTATGTGTCAGAGCGCAACATACAGTCACACTGAAACACAAGGCGAGGTTGAGTTGCATACCTGTATGTGATCAACACCAAGCAGCCGTTGGTTACATTTTAGCGCCTCATGCAGGTAACGGAGTGCTACATGGACGTTACCCAACCCTTCTTCCATCATAGCAACATTGATGTAAGTTGCAGCAGTATTAGGGTGAGACGGGCCACATGTCAGGTGCAAAAGATATAGGGCACGGTTCACATACCTGAAATATACAAATCAGAACATAAGGTAGTTGGCACAGGAAGAAGAATACACAAATTATCAGTAACTGCGACAAAAACAAACTACTAAGCATGCAATTTCAATAAATTACAGCGTGCACTTACTTTAGTGCCAATTCTGTATGTTGCAGGCGATAGTAGAAAACAGCAAGATCTCCATAGCTTTTCATAGTATCTGGGTGATCAAGTCCAAGTTCCCTCTCGTTAATATCTAAAGCCTTCTGTTGATAGATAGTTGCCTGGTCCGAAGAGCAACAAGATTTATAAAGCCAGCTCCACAACACAGCTCAACAGGGGATACTAATAGATAGTTATATGCATTAAAAAGCTAAAGGTGTGACAAGTGCATGACAGCTCCAGGTCACTCAGATGAGCAATATTATTGCATTTTTTTACACTAAAGCAGCTTACGATCTACAGATTCCACATGATCATCACATTTCAGTGTTGCCAAAATGATTCTGCATTATTCCAATTATGATACCCCAAACAAATTTCTAGAATCCTAGTGCAATTCCTTGAACTAACATTGTTTGTACATAGGCTAATGCTCATGTAAATTAGACTAGGCAGTGTTACTGATTACTGTGAAAGAGAACTAGCAGCAAGGTCCCAAAATTTTGGTACCTGGTTGAAGTCCCCAGTATGATAAAGCACTACTGCCAAGAGGCTGTATGCTCCTGCGGTCATTCTATGATACGGACCACAAACAGCAACCAGTTTTGCAAGAGCCTGCACCATCATATACAGTCATGTCCAGATTGTATGAAGTAGTTAGAGTAGTGTCTAAGAAATCATAACATATGGATGTAATAGTATGATCAGGATACCTTTGTGCCGTAGTTAACAGCATCCTCAAGTTTTCCTTTGTCCAGGAAAGTCTTGGATGACTCTAACAGGGTGCGACCATCTGCTGATGAGCATGCAACATGCTGCAGATAATAGATCATGGTTAATGACCATTAATTATTTACGCATTTCTCAGGTATTTGCAGTTTTCATAAGTTTAAATTTACCTTGTAGATGGGAACAATACTGATGATATCAGACTTTCTGAATGCATGTGGTGTATCCATGTCGTAGTCTTTGGTAACTAGCTCAAGTCCTACCTATTGGAATCATGGTTCCAGGAGTGAACAGGAATAATCAGAATTGTTGAACCTAAAAATAACAGGTTACGTGACATCTAAACTATTACCTTATGGCAGAGGCCACGAAGAATGGCATACTTTCTTAGATCAAGGCTATATTCGTCTTTCCATGCCAAGCCAAATCTCTTCATCAAAAAGACCTCCAACCACTTCTGCCTGAGATTATGATCCTCTCCGCACTTGCCATCATTATTTTCTTCTGGAAATGGTCCCAGCAATATATTTAAACATGATGCAACTGATTGAGCCATGTCATTTATATCATCGACAGCTGCAATAACTGCACGAACTATGTGCTTAAATGCTCGAACTACCATCTCGTGTATACACAGTGACTGTATATGCGGGAGCTTATCAGAAAGCTCAACCTGAAACACAGCAAAATAAAAGAGTACTTCAGTTGTGATTTTTATCAGCTGTTTTATGTTCTTTTATTTATTCAGATAAATGAAGATATGTTCTTGAACTTGACCGAACTACATAGTATGTACCACTTGTCCCAGTGAGCGCATCTGGAGGCCTCTGGTGTGCATGAAATCTGTCAATGTCCTTCCATCAACAGGGGAAAGCTCAAGTGAGCCAAAGTCTGCTACCTGATAACAGGATAAGGATGATAGTCAAAATAATGTGCCACCCGGAATACGTTATTGTAGCTGCTACATGAGTACAGTATATTACCAATTTTGGCAGGGCAGTATCATCATAATATTTGTATGCCATCTCAATCAATTCATCGGGGGACTGCACAGAAAAAACATCTGATCGTAAAGCATACTATAACGTTAAAGAATGGGAAGAGTATGTTGAGAGACATAAACGCCACCGACATAGAGTACCATATCAGTATGTTTCATGTAGCAACACAACAATCAACAAATGGGAAAATTCTTCACTAACTGCTGAGGGGCTAGGCGTCCTTATAGAAACATAATTTATGAACAAACTAACTACAATGATAGTTGAGTCATAGCAAGGCCACCCGTGGACTAATGTAAATTTTCGTTTGGACATCTACTTGGTGTGCTGTTGTTTGGAGAAGTGGGATCTAGTACAAAATTAGTTCATTTCGCCTGAAAACATTTAAGGAAACTCCAATGCCGACATGATGAGGGAAAAACCTTAGCATGAAGTCCAGTCTCAGATTCTTTTAGTCTTTGGAAAGCAGCTTCTGTTAGCGCTTTCTGCAGAATAGCCTCTTTATCCTCCTTTGTGCTGGCAGTGTTGTCTGAATGTGCATCGTTTGTATTTGACGAAGTACTATCTTTTGTCGATGCATTCTTTCCACTCTTGTCATCTGACTTCTTCTTGATCTCCTTAAGCTGACCAAATTGTTTTCCCAGGCCTTTTACTGTAGGAACATCCTTAGTCTCGTCGCTTTTCTTACCATCGGCCTTCTCAGAAGTTTGATTCTGTAGATGCTGTACCCAGCAAGCACCAAGCTCCCATCTGATTGGTCTTGTTTCTCTTGGAGCCTCATCTTCAAGATTCTGCATGCTATCTGTAATTATTTTTCGGACAAAATTTGTGGTAGCCTCGTTCTCTTCAGGATCAGAACTCTGCAACCGCTGAACTGCTCCAGGTGACTGAACACATGACTTCTGAAGTAGCATCCTTAAGCTGACAAAGAGAAAAGCGGTCATTGCTCGTTTCATCTAACCAATACAGTGGCAGAGAAATAAAATAAAAAAGGACCAAGTGCACGGGAGCTGAAGTAAATTACTTGGAATTGGTTTTGGGTGAATTCATGGTGTTAAATAAACACAAATAAAATGTTGCCAGTACTAACCTGTTGACGTTGAGAGCATTGCTACCTCCCTCTGGCTGGTCTTCAATGTGAATGTCCTGCTGTGCTGGAACAACGGTTGTTAGTTGAGCATCCAGAACTTGGACAACAGCTGTATACCCACAATGCTTCACAACAACCACACCAAGAGTAGCAGTATCCTGTAAACCAGTAGAAGTACTTCTTTAGTTAACAGAAAAAATAAATATAAGCATCTTGTAATCTTCTGTATCAAAGAAAAGATCTTACATGTACTGTTGCACTCTCATCAGCAGTGATTCCCTTCAGCAAGTTCCTCTTAGCAAGATCATCAAATGATACTCCTGGAGCCTGACTTCCATCTAACTTAACATCTGACTTAGAACTTGCATCTGCTTTGTCTTTTGTTACCGTTATTTTCATATCCCCAATTTGTTGTGTGTGCGGAACTGAAGTTGCTGTGCCATTTGTTTTTTCATGTGAACTCTTATCACCGGGGATCAAATTCTGGATGGTTGCAATAGCTTTAAGGACACCAACATCTACAAACAAGCTATGGAGTAGGAAAGCCTTCCTGTCTCGGACTTGCCTCTCCTCAGCTGTTTTACAAGGCATTGCAGCAAGGATGGCAAATTCTTTCACCCACGGTCTATGGTCATGTTTCCCATCTCTTCCCAGACCACCACCATTGCCACCCCAAGTTTCATCTTCTGTTGGAAGGGGTGGGAACACTGATGGTGAGTCCGCAACAACAGGGGGAACAACCCAAGTGTTTGACCGGAATCCGTAAGGAAGATTTCCAAACTGGAAAGAAATGAGAATTAAAGAGAAATTTTTCAAATTGCAGTTGTGAATTCTATTTTAGTTGAAACAAGCATACACCCCCACTTGCCCAAAAATATCGGTTCAGATTCTGAATGTTTCACATGTTGAAGCACATCTGATTACATTTTGTTTTTGGTTAGAAACCAAGCATTAGCGAACCTCACCTTGTTGTGCTCAACAAAAGCCTTCATAAGAGCCTTGTAAGCCTGCAAATTTGGAACACATTTCCATATTAATGAGCAACCACTGATAAGAAATAAACTAAAAAAGCTCAATATTTTACTTACTGCCTCAAATCCGCGGTTCGTCTGCTGCAACAACCCAACAAGGGAGTGGTTAATGAGTGCTCGCTTCCCTGACGGATAGAATCCAGCTCGGGATGCCACGATCGTCACTGGCTTCCCATTACAAACCCTCACCTGCGTACCGGCACCCAAACTCGAGCGAAGTTAGCAAACGGTTTCTTTTTCAAGAACACAGAAGTTAGCGAACTATAACAGCAACTGATACTATACAGTTACACTGAAAAACTTGGCACCATTAGTGACACTGACTATACTGAATTACTCATGGCTACAATTTTTAATATGAACAAGCTAAATCTAATGGTGCATTCAATACAAAGGGTACACAGTAACTAGTATTATTTGCCACTGCTCTATATTATCGAATCAGTAACAATACTACTATTCAGTAGGAACCTCACATCGATCTGGAAGAAGTCCTCCTCTCTCTTATCATCGACGAACGGGCGCGTCGACCTTCTAATGTCTGCAATGGATAACATTCACATTAATCAGAAACCCTACCGGAATTTCCCCTCCAAATGCAACTCGAACCTACTCATTTCTGTACCAAATGTGCTAGAAAAATACAGAGAGAAGAAAAAAAATTAGCACTGGCGCTCACATTGGATCGGCGGCGAGAGGTGGGAGAAGGAGAAGAAGTCGTAGAACTCCCCCAGCTTGGGCGGCGGGTACATTGGCTCCTCGCCGCCGCCGGCCACCACGGCGCCGGGCGACCCGGGCTTATTGGCGGCCTCAGCGGCCGCATCGGTCGCGGGCGCGGGCTTCTGCTCGGGCTTCTTGACCCCGAACGCGGTGGTGCAGGCGACGACGTCGAGCAGACGGCGGACGTGCGCGACGGCGAGCTCCTCCGTGTACTCCTCTGCGGCGCCATTGCGAGACGGGGCGTGTCAGCGCGCGTTTTTGCGATTTGGCCCTAGACTACGCGTTATTTGCGGGTTCGTCCTTACCTTCGACGATGCTGAGGTGGCAGGGCTTCAGGGAGGCGATTTCCACCGTGTCCTTGAGCTGGGGCCCACGGACCTGCATTTGTGCCCACGTAACAAGTACAGCATGTCAGCCAGCACCAATCTCGAAGCACTTTTCAGACGCTTGGGTCTGTGACGTGTACCTCGTGGGAGAGGGAGAAGCTGGTGATGTGGCAGGTGTCCACGTGGGCGGCCAGGAGCTTCCGCACGTCGAGGATCCTGTCCGTGGATATGCCCTGAAAGTGCAAGAAGACGCACATGCAATATTATGCATTGGTTCTGTTTGGATACTCTAACTAGTTAGAGGTTAGAGTTAGAATCTAACCCAATCTAACTCAAATAAACACCTCTTCTATGCGCTAGTTGGGTTAGAACAAACTAATCCAATCTAACTCCTCCTGTTTGGCTGGGTTAGAGTTAGTTGAGCATCAATCTAGCTCAAACTAACTCTAACCCATAGATCCAAACAGGGCCATTGGTTGCTCTCATCAGTTGTTGTTAGTTGTTACAATACTCATTTCTCTCATATGATGGTCATTTTTTTCAAACCGAGGCAAAAAGTTTGTCTCGCCAATCGATTAAGCAGAACAGAGTTGTTCGGTTAATTTTAGTAAAACTAAGCAAAATATTCCGGTAGTCACTTGTACCTCTAACCTCTTTCTCTAATTGTACTACACTTTGTTTTGAAATTTGGTAGTTCCTTTTTACAGAGAATTTGACAGAGTTTGTGCCCCGAATTTAAATCTTTCCGTGTTTTTTTTATGCGTGAACGTGTAAATATGAGGTTGAATTCTTAACACGTGAGCTTGTTTGGCTGTGTGCGTCGCTTGATTGAGAGGCTGAAGGTAATCCTTCTTTTCGGAAAAAAAAACGATAGTACCGCTCGTTGTGCATAGCAGAAGAAGGACAAACGGTAGGAATGCACGACTGCGAGCGCAAAAGGAAGATAAGAAAATGCCAAAGGCGTTAGGCGTATATATCGCGTGGGCCGTAACTGATGGAAGTCTCCCCACGTAAAACCCCGTGGAAGGAAGAAGATAAGCTTAGCCATGAGGGGCGGGGCGGTCGGTCTTCTCACCTTGAGCGTGAGGTGGGTGTAGTCCGGCGCCTCCACGGTCACGTCCAGCACCGTCGGCAGAACTGCAGCAATTTGTTCGTACGTTTTAGTCCATTCATCCAGTCGCAAACAAAAGGCGACTAATAAACTGCTAACCATACGAAACAAGTGCTCCTTTCCATTTCGGAACACATTGAAATTCGGCAGAATTTCATCATCGTCTTCTGAGCTTGGAGTTCATTCAGCAGCAAAGGTTTCTGAACATGCACGGCAATCGTGGGAAGTAGGAGGATTGAGTTTGCAGGTGGTACCTTTCTCTTCCTTCTTCTTCTTGTCGCCCTTGGCCTTGGGCTTGGCCTTCCCCGCCTTGGGCGCCATGCCGCCCGCCCGGCCCTCGCAACGCTAACTTTGCTGCCGCTTCCACAAACCTCGCTCGCTCAGTCGCAATTCTTATCCCGAATTCCCAACGGAATGAGAATCTGAAGGCACGGCTGGAGCTACCGTGCTCTTGGCATTGCTGTTGCTGGATGGCGAAGAGGAGGAGAGGAGAGGAGATAGCGAGGGAGCGAGCGAGAGAGGTGGGCTAGAGAGAGGATAAGGTGATATATAGCAGTGCCTACCTGCTGCTGCGAGCTACTAGCTATCTGAGCTGAGCTGAGCAGCTTCCACTGGCTCTCTGAACCTGAAGATTGAAGGCGCAGGCAGAGTTGGGAAGAGGACAAGAGCGCAGCAAAGGGAGCGAGTGAATATGAATAGTGGATAGAATGTTGGGGTATTACTTGCAATAGTGGATGCAAAAATGTTGTGGTTACACAGAGCAGGGGAGGCTGGACACGAGTCTTCTGTCGGCCAAACGGTGAAGTTTTTATGTGTGTGCAAGTGCAGTTTTATGGTTCTTCTGGAGCAATTTTTTGTTAATCCGAGGAAAAACGCATGGAGCATAATTATCCACTTGCAGGTTTTCCATTCACGGCTCCTGGCGAGTCTCTAGAACGCGGGTGAGAATTCTCTTACCAGTAGTATATGTGTGCGAACAATGTATGCCACGAAAATGTTGGCTTCAAGAACTAGCGAATTTGAGAACCAGTGCTGTCTTCTTCTCCTCCTTCTTTCGATGGAAAGAACTAGTAGCGTTGCCAACAGTTTTATCGGGGTAAATACACGGCGAGAGTGCACAGTGGTTCGTCGTAGATTCATCTGGGTGTTACTTGAACCGTACTGTCAGAGGGGAGCTCGAATAGCTGAACTGCTGGTAAACTCTGTGATTATCAGTAGAGAAGGTTTGGACGGTACGAAATCAATGGAGCAGAGCATCCCCAGATGCAGTGCAGTGCAGTGTACGCGCGGGCGGGC
>CBMN011743961.1:0-10555 GCA_000582825.1 Hordeum pubiflorum | reverse complement strand
ATCACATCATTCTCCTAGTGATGTGATCCCGTTATCAAATGTCAACTCATGTCTATGACTAGGAAACCATAGCCATCTTTGATCTACGAGTCCATTAGAGGCTTAGTAGGGAAACATTGTTGTCTATGTACCCACACATATATTTGAGTTTCCAGTCAATACAATTATAGCATGAATAGTAAACAATTATCATGAACAAGGAAATATAATAGTAACCATTTTATTATTGCCTCTAGGGCATATTTCCAACAGGAGAAAAAATAATAGACCTCAATATAGTACATGGTTCGTGTAAATATCTTGTTGTTTCTTCATAATTTTTTTTTTAGAGCACGCACCTTCCTTTTATTCTCTTGCTAGTTCATACACAATCTCTTACTATCAAGTACTAGTCGGTTGAGAGAGAATAAGCCAAACTACCTTGAAAACAAATTATATCATCGTCTGATTAAAATGATATTTTAAAATGACTTCTTATCTTGTGATGTGTCCTGTTCTGTCGAAAAATATACCTTAAATTACTTTTAAAAAATCAAGTTATTTAACTCGAAACTAGCTCGAGATCGACTCCAGCCACAAACCGAGCACGAGCCACTTTCTGCATGCCTAACACCGTTCGCTCGAGCTCGATTCATTTCTGCCCTACCTGTATAGCTAAGACCCGAAGCGTGCACGACAAAGAGGTGGTTGGCCTCTGCCTCACACGTCACACCAGCACACCATGCCTGCCTTTGGCTCTCCTGCGTTGCCTTCCTCTCGCCGTGCGTTAACGCCCATGGATCGGATCGATCGGTCAACCTCACCTCGCACCCACCGGACACTGCAGGAGCTAGGAGGGTGCCGAATCAAACCGCCGTACATCCTTCCTCCTCCCTTCCCTTCTCCGCCGATCGGTTGTAGCAGGGTGGTGGGCCGGGACAGGAGAACGAGATTTCGCTGGGCCGGGCTAGGCTAGTCTGGCTAGCTGGCTCCCCGCACCGGCGTGACCGCGACGTGGACGTACTTCGCGTCCTCCCTCCCCCGCAAAAACCTCCCATGACAAACGGCGCCCTCGACGCGCCACCAACCGCCCGGGCGCTCGCGCGATCGACCGATCGCGCGCGCAAACCCAGACTCACCCCCCGGGCAGCGCGCGCGCAGAACGTACGTACGTACACGTAGCTAGCAGCCTAGCACCCGCCCGCCCGCCACCCACCAGCCCGAGAAGGCGATCGAGAGCCACCTTATAACAGCCCGCACACTCCGCAGTTCGCAGTTCGTTCGCACACTGTACCTCTCAGACGGCAACGCCGGAGCTCGCCATCGTCTCCGTCGATCGCCCCATATAATCATCTCCGCCCGCGTCCGCCTCGTCGATCGTCCTACGTACCAGCAGGCGCGTGCGCGTCCACGCGAGGCCGACAGATCACCACGAGCTGAACGGGAGCCAGGCAGGCATGTCCGCCGCGGGGCCCAGGGTCGCCGGTGCAGCCCGCAGGCCGTCGTCCCCGAGGCCGCCGTCGGCCGGCGCCGGGGGGAGGGAGAGGCCGCAGCCGACGGCGCCGCGCGGGGACGAGGACCCGCGGGCGGCGGCCGACAGCAAGGCCTCCAACTCCAAGAAGCGGCTGCCGACCGCGGCCGCGGCCGCGAGGGGCGCGCTCCCGTCCATGCTGCTGCGCCGGTCCGAGCTGCTGCGCCGCGGCGGGAAGAACGGGAGCATGCAGTCGCTCAACGTGTCGTGCGCGTCGGAGGCGTCCGACGACTCCTTCTGCAGCCGGGCGTCCACCGGCAGGATCGGCCGGCCGGCCGGGGCCGCCGCCCGGCGGAGGGCGGCCGCCGGGTCGTCGGCGGGGCCTCCTTCTGCCCGGAAGGCGGCCAGCGTTGCGCCGGACGGCGCAGGAGTCGCTGCTGCTGCGGTGGCGCTGGGTTCGATGATCGGAGAAGCTGCGGCGGCGCCGGGGCCGCCGAGGTGCCCCTGGGTGACCCGTAACACTGGTAGGTGGTCCAAAGCTCCAAATTAATCCCGACTAATCATGCTGATTATGGCTTCTTTTCATTAAGGCAAGGACAAATTAAAGAGGGTGCTAAATGCAGTTAGATGTATACAAGTGGATAATTATGCGTTCTCCTTTTGCTATCAGGCATGCTAGCTCATTTTTCCTAGCTACGAATAGCAAGTACTCCTATCCGTAGAGCGACGCCCCATGTAGAGCTACGAAACGCCCATGTAGAGTATTAATTTTCTATGTGATAATCATTTTGTAGCTACGAATAGCAAGTACTCCTATCCGTAGCTAGGAGTAATAATTAGTGAATTTGCCCAAATCCGTCCCACTTATGAAGTATTTTCTGTTCCCCTAAAAAAATGCAAATTCTTATATTTCGGGCGCTAACTCAACATTGAAGTAGTCTTCAAAGACTCAAACCATAACTTTCACCAGAATTTCAGTTTCTCTTCCAACATAATTATAAATGAAACTACCTTTTCCGAAAAATTTCCGCATGTGATTTTCATTCACGTATCTGTCATGAATATATTCCAAAAATGTCAGCAGTCAAGAAATTGAATAATTGAAGGTAAAAAACCCCTTCCCGGGACAAATTTGCACATATGATGTCCAAACGGCGGCTTTTGAGAACCGTATTCAGTTAATATATATACCGGCTGTCAGTTACTGAGGATGCACGAGGTCTTGATGGGCTTAAAGGAGAAAAGATAACTGATCAGTCATCAAGGCCGATCAGTCAGGTCATCAAGATCTCATGCATCATCAATAGTAACTGTCAGCCGGTATATATTCAGTCGTACTAGCTATTGCTAGGTAGTAGCTTAAAATCCACACAACTCTTCATGGGCCGTTTTTTATCAAAGCTACCCTGAACTAGCTACAGCTTTTTGGACCAGCTGGATCACGATCGGTTGTGACTTGCGATGTTTCCCAAGTATACGTACCCATCAAAGCAATATATTCCTGAGGTTGTTTTCAGAATACAGCATTGCGTCTGCTACAGAATTGTACATCGTATTTCCATGCCAGATCATGTCCATCACACTGTACATACTCATGACTCGTGAGAGACCCTTGCCTCCGTCTTCAACCTGTGACCTGACCTCAGGTCCAAACGGAGACTGCACTGGCAATAATAAGCTGCCAAACAGCGGCCTGTGGTGCATATTATTGAGCTGACGTGAACGTTTTACCTCTCCCAGGAGAAAGAGAGAACACCTCCGGTATCCTGTACTACTGCCATAATTAGCATTAATCTAGGAGGCGATGATTGTGATTATAATTAGTGTAGATCATATGGCATCGGAGACGTTTGGTGGCGCTGCACAATTGACGAATGCGCGATTAATATAAAGATGCACTCAGATGTTTGGTGGCGCGTCCGCTATCCGGCGAGTACTTGTCAGTTTTATCTCCCCAAAGGATTCCTTCCATTACCCACTAACCTGTCGGCACAATATTTCTGAAATCTAATCAGGTTGTTAAACTCCCGAGTTAACAAAACCAAGTGGCATCAGCGCCTCTGTAGGCGCTAACCACCAGAGAGCAAGTGTTTGAGTGCAATTGGTCAGTGAGAAACTTTAGGAGCAAACACAAATCCAGCGCGGTAAACAGGCTTAGCTTGACCTGAATTTTTCGTATTATGCCGCAAACTTGCAATGCGGAGGTCGATGACGGTGGTGCGGGGCTTTCGCCCCTCTCTGATGTTCCAAGAAAAGAATGCCATCCCAGGCCCCAGGATATAGTATATCTTTTCTTCTTTGTTCCTTTTCTCTTGGTGATGATATTGATATGCTTATCATTGCTCTTCCCTTTAATTTTATGCCAGCTGAGCTTTGCATCTTTTCTGCAGCGCATTAGGCAGCGGAAACATATTTAATTGCTCTGGTTGTGCTCCATTGACAGTTCTCTAATGTTGTCAATTTGCTTGCAGCTTTAATCTTCCTATTTGTAGATTTGTGCCATCCTTTAGTTTCACATACTACTATAGCAAGAGCGTAGGGTAGGACGACAAGAGAACCGTACAAACTACTACGTACTTACTTGTTTGTAGCATTAGAAAAGCGGTGTTGCCTTTTCATACTCAACAGTAGTACCTGATGTCTGGTGATCATACACCTAATTAACTGTTAAGCTGGGACCTCTCCCTTTTTTTGCGCAAAAACATTCTGACTGTACTATGAAGTCTACACCCTACAGTACTCGGAGTAGAGATCTTAATGTTGCTGTCTAACTAACATACTCTCTGTCTAAATCATCCTTGCTCTGATCTTTGCGAACTTTCTAAGAGTGTCCTTCACCTGACTGTAATGAAATGTTTGATCTTACATCTGCAACAGATCCATGCTATGCTGCCTTTCATGACCAAGAGTGGGGAGTCCCGGTACACGACGACAAGTATGCCCTAAGCCTAATCAAATCAACCTAGGTTAAAAATGTTAAGAAACAAATTAATTATGTAAAGTTACAACTTTCAGTGTTGAATTCACAGGAAACTATTTGAGATGCTTGTTCTATCTGGTGCACTAGCTGAGATGGCATGGCCTGTAATCCTCAGCAAGAGGGACGCCTTCAGGTAAGCACTCATTTTTACCTCCACTAACATCCCACCAGACACTCAAATCTCATCAATTCACCATGCACGCATTCCACAGGGAAGTGTTCATGGATTTCGATCCTCTGCTGGTGTCCAAGCTAAACGAGAAGAAATTCCTGGGGCCATGCAGCCCGGCCAGGTCCCTGTTGTCGGAGCACCGGCTTCGAACCATCGTCGAAAACGCGCACGAGTTACTGAAGGTAATATAAGTTCATCCGCCACCATCACCATGTCAGCCAGTCATCCTCCTATCCATATCTGTCCAGATCTTGATCTTGATCTTGATGGCCTGAACAGCATTGGCAGCCAGTTCAATCTGCCCAACAACCATTTCGTTTACTCTTATCTTAGACTTAATGCCGCCGACTGTTTCTTTCTGACATTATTAAGTCTGAATCTCGCTGCTGATAGATCATAGAGGAGTTCGGGTCGCTGGACGAGTACTGCTGGGGCTTCCTCAACTACAAGCCCATGGTCGGCAGGTACCGGTCGCCCCGGGAGGTGCCGCTGCGGACGCCCAAGGCCGAGGCGCTCAGCCAGGACCTGATGCGGCGGGGCCTCCGCGGCGTCGGGCCGACGGTGGTCTACGCCTTCATGCAGGCCGTCGGCATGGCCAACGACCACCTCGCCACCTGCTACCGCCTCGACGAGTGCGCGGCCTCCGACGGCGGCCATGGCAGCAGCGGCAGCGCCCTGGTGAAGGAGCAGGAGATGGGCAAGATGTGCGGGATGATGATCGAGTGCGTCAGCCTGGAGAGCTCGATGGCCGCCGCCATGATCAGCATCTCGTAGGCCGGCCGTACGTACGTAGCAGCAGCCGAAGACTGTGACTGCGGTTTGTGTATATGGTTGTTTGGTTTGAGGGTTTGAGCAACGCGTTTGATTGATTGGGTAGCTGCCGTTGAGCTTTGCGTGCGTGCGTGTGTGTCTGTGGGGAAAAGATAAAAGATAGGCGTAGCTTTGACAGGGGAAACCGCGGGACGAAGGTTTGTTCCATGAGTGACGTGAACAATTCGCAGGGTGGTGGAGCCGTCCCGGATATTGTAAAGTTGAGAGATTGTTCTCTGATTGATTGATCTATATATATACACACTGAAAAGTGAAAACAAATTAAGAGGGTCTGATTCTTGGGCGTTTGTTTGATCGCGGAGGCGACATATATGATAGACTATTCTATGCCAGTAAAGTGGGCCGTTGCAGCGTCGACGTCGTGCCTTTACACATTACACAGATGGAAGAATGGAGCGCAAGAGCAGGACCACGTTTAGGGCCGGATCGCTTGGATGTACTACTCTCACTAGTTTTTAAAGATATATAAACCGGCGTTTCGTACATGGTTGGTCCCTAGGACACAACTTTGATCACCAACTTGAATCATTTGTGTGTTTATTTATCAGTCGATTATGGCATCATGGAAGTATTTTTCAGTGGCACTGATATTGTCAAATTGTTGCATCAAGACACTGCGGGGTGTGTGTGTGTGTGACTGTGTGTTTGTGACAGGAGTGCCAGGGGGAGACCCAAAAGTCACATCACTTCTGGCATTTTTTGTTCATTTGGTTATTCCCTAGGGTGGAAGCAACGACTACAAACTTATAGCTTCTGAACTGCACCAGTCGACCAAGTACAAACTTCGGGGACTGAGATCCGGTGACTTGCCCATAGCGAGTCACCGGTGACCAGTGGGGTGACTTGCCCCCCTCTTCAGACCATCGGATCAAGGATCAACGGACGGATTGCCATGAACAGTGAGGTAGCTGCAGGGCGCGTATACAGTATCCCGTCTACAGTATCGCGCGAACAGTAAAGCATGAACAGTGCCTGTCTGCTGCAGCGGTTGATCTGGTTTGTCCATTTTAGATCAAACTGACGGGCGCCCGCAAGTTACAGCGTGACTCGCTGTGAGCAAGTCACCTGATCTCAGTCCAAACTTCGGGCCTTGCAATTTTAGGGGAATCGCCAGCATGAGATCCGGTCATCAACAAAAACTAAGTGTGAAATCAGTCAGGGGGACTGCAGATACATGCATTACTTGCACCACTGCGACACACGGATTAAAATTTGCATGAACTTCGACAGAAAGTAACATCACCAGTGCAAAACTGCTGACCTGCCTACGACGAATGAGGGCACAGAGTATAACATCACCCAGTGCAAAGCTGCTGATCTGCCTACATCAAATGAGGGGAAATTCATCACATCTTTGCAGATAGTCTGCTCGTCCCCTCTCTCACCTGTGTACTTTGCGCATCGAGATGATGCCCTACTTATTTTGTAGATGCTGCCTATGCCTATTTACAAATCCTGAGTTTGTTTGACCTTCACTAGCGCTTGCAATTCTTACAATAGTGAAGATTTTTACTCATTGGGGCAGCGCAATGGTAACAGAAGTACTGCTTACACCTACAAAACAGAAACAACAAAAACAAAACTGTTAGTGATGCTATGAAGTCTGAAAACATATAAAAATGACATATCAAATGTGTTTACTGCTTAACCTGTAAGGTTTTATAACAAAAAATCTTACATATTTTCTTTTGAAATATATTATTAATGTAGATTTGAGCTTTATAAATAGCATTTTGCCTAATGTTTCATTTAATATTTAAACAACCACAATTGGTCTGACTTTTGTTCATGTTTGATGGCAGGTAATCCTGAATTGCTTACTCATAGTTAAAATTGCGGGGACAAACTGTGGCAGTGGAGATCTAATGTAAAATAAACCAAATCAACAAACTCCCAACAGGAACTATGCAAGATAAACTAAAACAACAAACCCCAATACATTCCCCCAAAGGAACTAGCCAATTTTTTTCCCAGAACCTTATAACTTGATAGGGAATGCTTAATGCAAGAAAAACTAAAACAACGAACTCAGTACACTCCCAACGGAACTAAGCAAAACACAAATTTCTAGAACCGCATAACTTGATAGGGAATGCTTAAGTCTCCTGCTATTATAATACCAGATACAGGTCCTCACCACATCTAACAAGCCACAAAATATCTCTCTAGTTACTTCAAGTAACTACCCATGGATCTTGTTTGTATAAAACACATCTTCACCCAGATTATATAATCTACAGGAGGTGGGCCAAGAAGAGTGGATTTTGTGTCCATTGGGGCACATGCACCCGGTTGATTTTAGAAAATGCCCATTTAGAAGTTCTACAGGACTGGATATTTTGGGGTAGATGTACATTCATTGATGACATCTGATCCTGTAGACTTTGGGACAATATATCAGTTTCTGTGATAAACAAAAAGAAAATTGTACACATTATTTTCTGGGAACACATTTTCAAGCCAGATAACATTGATTGACTACTGCATTTTCCAGTAAGAAAGAAAGAAAGAGACATAATTTGGGATCAAAATTTGCAAATTCACACTTCATAAATCAATGTGCGCGCACAAAATAACAGATATATTTGGAACTTAGAAGTAGGCAAATGCAACACAGACGTGTGCCGGCGCAGTGTGTGTGGACTAAGGGTGAAAAGTTGTCAAATACCACCCCATTTTACAGAATATTAATTTTCCCAGTTCTGTTAGAAAATACAAGTTGTCTTGCATATGATTCCCCCCTGTTTTATCCTCATTTAAATACCAACAAACATCTTCTAACTCTTATATAAGGGGGTCCATTCAGTCATTTCCCCATATTCCTTCATAGATAGCATCCCTAATCAATGTGCACTGTTAGAATAACACAAGGGACTATATTGAACATTGCCCCATGGCAACTGCTATTAATAAGTAAAAGTTCGTTTAAACGTTCACAAGCCAAATCAGTTGCTACCCATATCAGTAAAATGTTCACCCAGAAATACAGCAAAAAAAAAAGGCAGGATTGCACCTACATAGTAAGCACTCAGCATAGTGCATACTGATAGGGCATATTATGACAGACCTTAAAGTATGATTTGTTGTTTAACTTTGTAATCATGGCCATCTTTCAACAGTACCAAGCAAAGAGTGTTAATATCACAGCTAAAGGTGGAGAAAGGAAGGTATTCTTAATTAGGTTCAACATGTGTAAACTGAAGGGCAGATTAGTCTGCCTCGTTTCTTTTTAGTGCACACGAATAATTGGAAGAGGAACATTTTGTTTCCCTACTCCACCATTTTGTGTTTGTGGGTGTTTCTATCATCCATTAAGTTAGACCAAGAAAGGGGCATGAGTTGCAAGAGGAAAATGATTAGATAGATAAACTACCTGCACTTCATGAGCAAGCACCCATCGATCTTCGAGACATACATCTTGCAGCTGGGGCACCTCTGCCATTTCTTCTTGTCAGCCAGTTTCTTAAGCATCAGATCAGTCGTCCCCTTCTCGTCATCCCCAAGCTTTCTTAACTCCTTACACTTGATTCCGTCATGCCATGGCACATGGCACCGTGCGCAAAACATCCGATGGCAATGTGGGCACTCAGTGTCCCGGATTTTCACCGTCTCGCTCTTGTCTTTGATCAGCAACGCTGAGCAATCCTTGAAAGGGCAGTAGTACTTCTCATTCCCTAGGGACTGCTCGCACAGAGTAACACTCCAGCGATCGAAAAGTTCCTGGGGAATGATATCTCGGCATGGTTCGATCTCAATGAAGCCCTCTGTGCATTCAGGGTCAGGGCAGCCTATCGATTCCACGTTCTCGCCGATCTTGGTGGCCACATACCGCCCGACGCAGCCATTGCAGAAGGCATGCGAACAGTGGCTCACGATAAACTGCTCTGAAACCTGAACCTTCTCCATGCAGATGGCGCACTTGAAGCGGTTGCGCTTCCGCCGCTTCCCAGAATCGCTCGGGCCATCTGCCACATTGCATCGGATCGGAATAATCAGGCAAATTAGCAAGCGTTACGCGCCTCTGCGTCAAAATCGAAAGAGCGAATCTGTAAATGTATACCTTCCGATAGCTTGCGCTTCCCCTTGCGGTCGCGAGGGGACTCTTCGGCGGATTTCCCGGAGGTGCCGGCGACGTCGGGACAGGAGGGAGAGGCCGAGGAGGAGGCGGAGGAGGAGGTCGGGATGGCGGCTGGGGCGCGGGAGGAGTCGATGGAGAGGAGGATGGCCTCCTGGATCTGCATCTCCTCGGGGTCGAACGAGTCGCCGAGGAACGCAATGCCGTCGTCCTCCTCGGAGGAGATGTAGATGGGGAAGTACGGGTCGTCGTCGGCGGCGGGCGCCTCCATGTCCATGGCCGGCGAGGAGTGGTGCTCAGCCAGCGGCGGCGGCGGCGGCGGCGGCTCGTGATCCTTGCGATCCGTTTGGGCTGGGGAAGCGGGGCCCGTGTCTGCGTGGCGGTTGCGGTCTGATGGGGTGGGACGGGTATTGTGGGACGCGTGGACGGGTGGGATTCCTTGGCGCGAGAGCCTGGGAGAGAGGGCGTAGAGGTTGGACGGTGGGGATCACAAGTCTGTGCAGACAAGGATCCCCCGGGTTTCCTGATTGATTTCAGCAACAGAGAAGATCGCTGGTATCCAGAATGTATAATTTTCTTGCCTAAAAAGAAACTAGCAGGCAGTGCGCGGCGTGCCGCCGCGCCATAAGGATTGATAAGCTATTTAGATTTTTTAAATATATGGTAAGTCATCCCAAAAATTGATTCATGGTAAAGTAATTCATAAGAAAAAGATACATCTAATTTGTACATGCATAAATGATCTATAACATGTACTGATAGTGGGTACTGTAATTGCAAAGCACTTTAGTCAAATTGGATCAATGTTCGATTTCTAGGTTTTGTCGTAAACATAATTGGTTACATCCAATTACATAAATCACGAGGAGAAAGGAGGCTCAACAGGAAGAGGACTGTAGCATGAGAGAAGCACGTAAGTCAACCCGCTTCAAATATGAAACATGAATTTTGGCAATGCAAGGGAGTTGGCTCTCTCTGATGTAGTGGTAGTGAAATGTACATCTGAATCAAACCACCGCTGTTGGTCCTAAGGGACATATCAGCACC
>CBMN011743960.1:0-10133 GCA_000582825.1 Hordeum pubiflorum | reverse complement strand
TGACTCAACTTTGTACTAAAGTTATGAGTCACTTTATTTGGGACGGAGGGAGTACATCTCTTGTCAAGTACCAGCCCTTGTTTCTTGCACTGGGTGTTGTCTTTAGAAGATGATTGTGATGATTGAATTCCTGATATTGGAAAACAATTGATCCATCTCTATGTGCTGCTTTCTCTCTAGTTGATGTACTCTGTATTATACTCAGATCATCACGTATGTGCCATTACATCACTGGGTGCTGTCTTTAGAAGAGGATTGTGTTCACAGGGTGCTGTCTTTAGAAGAGGATTGTGATGGTTGAATGAATGCCTGATATCGGCAGTAATCTGTAATAGAAGTCCACCTCAAGTTCCACGTGTTGCATAACTTTTGGTCGTACAACCTGTAAGTTCAATTCAGTTTGATTTGTCAGTGGTAGTAGTGGTAGTAGTAATAGTGTTT
Organism: Hordeum pubiflorum; assembly: GCA_000582825.1. Taxonomy (NCBI): domain Eukaryota; kingdom Viridiplantae; phylum Streptophyta; class Magnoliopsida; order Poales; family Poaceae; genus Hordeum; species Hordeum pubiflorum. The sequence goes on along the minus strand of CBMN011743960.1, from coordinate 9,692 downwards.
GCTGGTTGCTGCAGTTCTTTCATTTCCGTTTGGTTTGGTCAGGGGGTGCTCCGATCCATGTAGTTTGGAGGTTGTTTCAGTCCAGTGGGACACACATGGATGGATCTGTTTTTTTGTTTCTGCTGTAACAAATACATCTGTTGTCAAGTTGTTTTATTAACTGGATACCCTATTAGCAATAGTTCCATTTGTTCAAATCAAGCCACTGACTGATTTCTCTTCTTCATTCTTTATTCTTGCAGGATCTGCCCTTTGTCCCGAACAACCTTGACCTTTGCAAATGGGCTGCTCTTGCTACCGTCGCTATGCTGGTGCGTGATTTTGTCAGGTTGATACAAACAAGCATCAAATTCTTCTTCACAATATCTAGCAGTAGTAACTAAGATAAACAAACGCACTCTGTTTTCCTTTGTGCCTCAAAGAGGAGCTGATCCATTTACATGTACAGGTGCTCTCGCTTTTCTTGGCAATGGTTCTATGAGGCATGGTTTCGCCCATGAGTATTGACGATGACCGTGAGGAGCAGGAGGAGATCAAGTAAGTTCCTGGGGTCCCTGCCAAGGTCATCACGTTCGCCAACAGAGGGCTCAACAATTTGTTTCTTATCTTGTTTGTTGGTGCATATGGAAACTTACAGTTCTGGATTGGATTATCTTGCTCTTATCTTCTTCGTCTTCTTTGCCCAGCACCAGCAGCACCACCACCAAATGCAGAGGCAGTGGACACCTGCAGCAGCAGATGTTGCACGACCATGGCATGGTACAACCAGCCATTTCTGTGGCGGTGGTAAGATGACGACCCTTCCTTCCTCCCTTTGTTGCTTGCTGCAGTGCTTTGATTTTCCCCCATAATAACCAAGTATAGGGATGTTTATGTTCAGCATAAGCATCACAGCATAGTGAGCATTTTGTTTCCTATCTACCTATCTGTCTATATATGCCTATCCATAGAGTTTTTCTTGTTCTTATCATCTTCATCTTCTTCGCCCAGCACCACCACCACCGTAACAGGCAGTGAACACTAGCGGCCACATGATCACGATCCGGTGCAACCAGCGCAACAAGCCATCTCCGACGACACCGCGCAACATAAATTTCCAAGGCAGTGGTAACGCCACCACCCTTCCTTGCTTGCTGCAGTGCTTTAATTTCCATTTGGTTTGGTCTTGAGGGTTCTCCGATCCATTTAGTTTGGAGGTGATTTCAGTCCAATAGGACGCACAAGGATGGATCTCTTTTTTTTGTTTCTGCTGTAACAAATACATGTTACCAATGCTGTTGTCTCTTGCATTGGGTGCTGTCTTTAGAAGAGGACTGTGTTCACTGGGTGCTGTCTTTAGAAGAGGATTGTGATGGCTGAATCAATGCCTGATATCTGCAGTAATATGTAATAGAAGTCCACCTCAAGTTCCACGTATTGCGTAACTTTTGGTCTTACAACATGTATGTTCAATTTAGTTTGATTCGTCAGTTGTTGTACCAGTAATGTTTCTTCTATATATCCAGTATGAGGGATTTGGACGTTGGTCTAGTTTCTGCTATATAAATTGGATGGGTTTCTGCCGTTTTCATGTGTGTTGAATAGACTCGGATTGCTTTTCCATGGTGTGATATTGATATTGGGATGATTTGAGTGAACCAGCAGACGTTCTGCATGCTGGAGACTTAAACCCCATGGTCAAATATCTTGTAGCTGCCGCCATAATACCCAGCTCAAAACTCTACATAGTTTGCTTGTTGAATTGGTATCTACACCGCATTTTTGTGACATGTTCCATCTCTGTCCTGCAGCAGCAGCACCAGCGGTGTTCGGCGTCCATGACCAAGAACAACCTGGTGGTGTCTGATGTTGGTCTTGGAGGATCGGCGCACCCTCCGAGCTAGAGATCAATGACGCGTGCCGAACAGACAAGCGTCCATCATCAAAATCAGACGATAGGAGCAGCGAACGAAAGCCACACCATCAAAACAGTCCATCTATTTGATGCTACATCCAAGTGAAAAAGGGTCAAGATCCAGACTATGCATGAGAATTCTTGAGTACTTTGACTCCTATATATGTACCTATAATGTGCGAGAATGGTGCCTTGTATATAGTAAAAGCGCCTTAACTAGAACCATGGCTGCAGTTGAATTAATCAACACAACACGTTTCGTTAAAATAAATTCGATTCATCACCATTTGTTGTAGTTCACCACAAATAATTGTTCACTCAACATTTAACTAAACTTTTTTCCATAGTCTGGAGCCGCACACGCCGTACTTGTTCCGCCCTGCCCTGGCATCGACTAGTCGTCGTCAACAAGTCCTTGCTCTCTGAGGCGGTCCATCCGGTGATGGTACTATGAGTAGTTCTTTGAGGCGGTTTGGTCGGGAAGAAGTCTATCCGGCGATGGTACTCCGAGTAGTAGGTGCATATCGCCGGCCTCCTGTCCACCATGGCGGCGTCGGTTCGATCGCGGGCTTCGTCCTCTAAGGCATAGTTAGGTGGTTGGGCGCCATGGCCTTGGCCGGGATAGTGTCGGTACCACCATGGCGACTCGGTATTTTTTGGGTGGAAGTTTCAGCTCTGATGAGTCGACCAGAAAGTACATATATAGAGCCACAATCGTAGGAAAGAAAACTAGGGTTGTACATATATAGATACATTTTTTTCTGACAAGGATACCAGAGTAAAAGCAACGCATACGTGATAGATGGCAAGGGGATGCATGCATGAAGAGTAGTACAATAGGATAATTAATTACAACACTTTTTCGGGAAGAGGAAACAGTTGGACTATAGGCCCATACAAACAGCGATGAGTGAGTGGGCTGGTAGAACATTAGGGGTAAGTGGGTTGGCTTGGTAGTAGCGGGTGCACATGGATGGATGCATGCATGGGGACCGAACGAATAGTCCCACCTCGCCGGGAAGAGTGGAGGACAACCAGCTTATAATGAACCACTCCATGGATTAACAAAATGCTAGAACCATCACATGGATATGAAGAGATGTGACACACATATGTGTGCATAGCGCGTGAATATACGCTTGGCGCGGCCGGCCACCTCCGCCTTAAATATTTTTTTTGCATGATGCAGATACGGCGGCGGGCAGGGAGGGGGGGAACCCTAGCGGGCTGGGGGTCTGAATCTGTGAATCCAGTGGCGATTCTACTAGAGAGGCTTTAACTGGATTATGATACCCTTCAAAAAATGCTATTACTACTAGTAGTTAGCTAACCATATCACTTTTAAGAAATTGTATTGAGGTGCTTTACATGCAATAATAGTAATGCACTTGCTAATTAGGCCTAGACACTAACTAGAAACTTGATGTTTTGAGCATACCTTTCATTCTTATATGCTAGATTTGCCACTGGCTAGAGGGTACATCAACCACTCATTATCCCCCAAAAAGGTGTTCTCAGCATCCTATAAGGTGAGTACAGAAGATGTGCAGCTCCAATTTCATCTGCACTGGGCACAAGATGGTGCAGTTCTTGACAGTTTACGGTTCCTATTTTTCTGCTCATGTTTCTCGAAAATACATTTTAGTCATGCATTCTTTTCTAATGCTGGTTGAAATTTTTTAAAAAAAATAGAAGGATCAGGTTGTACGTGATAGAATATATGCCTAGAAAATGAAAAGGATAATAGATTCCTAAGTACTAGAACTGTCATACTATTCCAGGAAGTTACTTCATAATGTCGTACCATTCCAGGAAGTTACTTCAATTCAACTCATAAAGTGCCATCCCTTTTAAACTATCAAATCATAAGACACAGTTTTGTTGTTGATTTTTTTTTCTAATTCCCAGTTTATTGCTTCACATAAACTATGTGGGGGCTTATTTGAAATAACCTGCTCTAATATTGCAGGAGAACAACATTAACAGAAGAAAAGATTTAATAAGAAGGAACACCATGATTTGGTGGAGAAGACAAAATGCTTTGTGTGGAAAATTAGGTTCAAAACTCAAATGTAAATTCTAAACTACTCTTTTGGCTGTTACGGCTCTGTCCTTCAAATTCCTTTTAAAAATTGAAAGATAAATACAATAATGATGCATCTCTGCAAATATATTACATATTATTCTAGCCAATTCGAAGCTTTGTCCCAAGTGCATGCAGGCCGGCGACAAAATAAATACCTGTATGCACGGACAGATCAGCCAACAACCTGTTGTTCTCCAATTCTTTGAAACTTGATCATTATAACTGTATATAAGTCATTGCTGTTCAGGGCCCAAATTCTTGATTAAATACAGGTATGCACTGACAGATCAGCCAGCAGCAACCTATTGATCTCCGATTCTTTGAAACTTGATCATTATAGCTCTCTATAAGTCAGTATTGTTCAGGGCCCAAATTCTTGATTGAACTTAAGGTCAGTTTCAAATATTAGTTCATGATACTCGGGCCAAAGATAAGTAACAACCTATTTGAGCAAGTTGAAAACACATTTGGATCAGGAGTAGTAACAATTCTTAAGCTTGTTGGGATGTTGAACTGCAGGTACTGATGTGTGTGTTGTTTTTCAACTCAACCCTGGTTGGAACCTTTGACACAAACTGCATGCTCATAGGCTCATGACATTCTCACGGAAAAACACCAAAAAATTGTAGAGATGTCTTCGGGGGACTACACAGATTTGTTGAAAACACATTTTTTGATGTTTTTTTTTTCTATTTTTTGCGAATTTACTGTTCACTACGTGGGTGCACCGAAGTTAGGTGCAGTCACTACTTTCCCGAAAATAATTTGTTACCGAAAACTAAATAAATGTGACCACGAATTGAAACTTGTTGGCTTCCGCCCAATGATCAAAGTCACGCACACCTGAGAAACAACACAGCAAAATCTGTGGCACTTTTTTCTACTCTTTTGCTCATGTAATATCCATAGTATCCAGATCGTGCACAGGCTCAAGTACTCAACTTTATGAAAGCAAATCGTCTTGGACCCTAATTCAACTGGCAATGGAAACATTGCCTTGACTATGAAGGTAGTTACCCAAACACATGCACAACATACTCGACATGCAAACACTTGGCAACATACTACTATGACTAGGATACACTGACTCCATGCCTGGTGCCTACACACTACCAGGCATATATTTATGTTAACAAGACTCCTAAAACAGTGTAATAATAGTAATTCCTAATTGACAGATGTGAGTCACACATAGTGTGTTACTCAAATCAAATGTTGTTTCTCTCCCGATGCACGCGCTTCTTCCTTCCCACTGCCACTTGTGGTGCTTGCATCTTACAGCTTATAGTGTAGTTGTAGTAGGGTGGTATGCGAGACGTCCACGCAACAGCCTCAAATTCTCCACGGGGTAGTGTAGCACCACGCTCCAGGAGAATGTCCCGCATCCTGATCCTAGGGACTTGTGCACTTGAATCTGACTGATGATACTTGCTAATCAAGAAATATCCGCGGCTCTTCTCCATTCTCCAGTAATATATCGGCTCATCTTCCCGCAGCCGAAGGTTTGGGTGCTGGTCAAACATAAGGAGATGTGTTTGTATAGATGCTCTCACACAGTGAAGAACCATGCACCAAAATCGAGCATTGAAGTTATCTCGCAGTATCCCAGAAAGGATATGCGCGCTTGTGAAACATTGCCTTTGTTCCAAAGCGATCTCCATGGCCATGGTTGCCAGTTTTGGCTCCTCATCAGGGTTTGTGCTCCCAAATACAAGTGACTTGAAAAAATACCAATAGGCTTCTTGGGGCAGATAGTCCAATCGAAGCGCTTCTGTTGTTCCTAGACTCACAATTCTATCTGATCGACTGGTGATAATGATCTTGCTCCCACCACATGGTGTCATGTGGGCTATGGATGATTTCAACCTTCTCCATGTACCCTGGTTAATGCCCTCGGCTATTTCGACAATAACCAGCAATCTGTTTTGAGAAGAAGAACAATTATGATGCTTGACTAGACCATTAATATTGTTCTCTTTCAGGTCAATCACTCCTTCATCCCCGAGACAGACTTCTGGAAAGAAGAGGACCATCGAGAAGTGATCATGCACACACTCATCCTTACAGACATTCTCAACGAGAGTGGTCTTCCCTGCTCTTATTGGACCAACCATGGGAAGCACAGCCAAATCTGGAGAAGCACTGGAACGTAACAAGAAATTCATGACCCGTTGCCGTTCCATTTGGCGACCAAACATGCAATTGTCCAAGAGCAAATATGCGCCGTAAGGTTGGCGGACTATCCGAGGATACAACTTCAACAAGAAAAGAAATTCCTTCATACCAGCCATGGTGTGTTCAAGGTTGTCAACTGCTTGTTGCAGCTCTTCTTGTATGTTGATGCTTGTACCAAACAACTGTGTTTCTCTGTTCTTGCTGCGAGAGAAACGGAGCCGTTTGGCTGGACTGAACTTAGACAGTGCAGAAGAAGAGTGGCTCAACCCACCATCACCTTCCATGTTCTCCTCCTCGTCGTCGCCAATGGCTCGAAATCTCAAGGCATCAAGAATGTAGTGGCCCCTGTACATTCCTTGCCTCAACAGCTTAAGCTGACGGAGCATCCCCTGGTTGGCGATGCGCCGACCCTCTGCCTCCTCGACGACGGTGTCGATTCTCAGCACAACTCTCTCTAGCCTTTGGAGGATCTTGTCGACATCAGGCTGCTGCTGGAAGCATTTGCTGATCACGAACGACGTCGACCTACAAACGAGGTCGCCTACGAGTGCGGAGAAGAGGATATCCATGGATGTTGATGGTGATCCTCCTAGAGTGATGGAAGAGGGATAGATAAAGAGCAAGGAGTGACACTAGTCAGAACGGTTGGGACTCAGGACTGCGTAGTGTGAGCCTCTTGACTGACTCTTGACTCTTGACTTGTCAGCTGAAGACCAATATTAATGCTGAATGGATCGACACGCTACGATGCGGTCCCAGTTGAGGTGACTCTTGACTTGAGTCTGCACTGATTTGACCAAAGTCACAAAACTTCAATGAAATATTGATGTATTTCCCAGTTCGTTAGTTATGTGGGAAACTTGGTGACCCCCTCTCCGTATTTCCGTAGTGTCCTCGTTTTGAGTTTGACCAATAATACGTGCGAAATGTGTCATAAAACTAAGTACTATCGGATACGTGTGTTTCCATTGCTAATTCTACACTATAGTTTTTTTTGCAGGTGGGCAGGCATATATGTATGTTAACAAGAAGACTTGGCAAGACTCCTAAATCGGTGTAATAATAGGACAGAAGGAGTAGGAACGTTAGGACATCTTCAATGCTGCCCCCAAATCGAACGCGGTGCGAACAGTGATATGAGTGCCAATCATCCAACCATGCCCGTACATTTTAAACCATATTTTAACCAGCCGAATGAATTTTATCAAACATGATATAATTCAGCAAAGTTCGGACATAATTTAACTAAACCAAGCCCGCAACACTGACATAAAATAGCAGAATTCATCCATGCAAATATATCTAGTACAATAATAGTTCAAATTCAACGAGATAACCGGATGTTCAACAATTTTTTTGAAATCATCTATTCCAAATTCAACGATACTAGAGCCAGAACTGACACATGTCGTCCCACACAAACTGCCCCTTGAGCTTCATCCAATAACGTATGTGCGTTAATTGCCTACCCTCGGTCATGTAGTACGTTATGGAAGCACGTGCATGCTATACAATGTGTACAACAATATTGAATGAATAAATGAATTAACCAATATATAGAGTTAACATGAAGCAACGCTTACGATCTCCATGATTGATGAGCCCAATGGCCACCTTGTCTTCACTTGGTGAATCACACCACAAAACTTCATGACAGATATGTAGGTGGTTTACCAGCGATGCATTAGCGACTTGACATTGCGTGCATTGATGACGTGCATGTTGTAGGGCGTGAAGTTCATCCCCTCATGAAACGAAGCATGCATGCTTTGCCAAAAGGCCGGACCTTTGTTAATGCCTACAAAGTCCTTAGAAGCGACCAACTACAGTACTACACATCGCACAACAACTCGACCTCAAACACTGAGTACTCCGCCATCTTGCTTCCCTAGAAAACAAAAAAAATAAAAAAAAAAGCTCTATGGCATTTGACTGAACACTTGTCGGGCGCGGTGTCGGCCATGGACAGTGTCAGCAGGAATGTGGAGGGTACTTGGCCCCAGAAGGAATCCTATGTGAACAACGGCATAATCCAAGGCGGACAGTTGTGTGGGTAGGCTCTGTAGACGTCCAAGGATGCCTGGGCAGTGGCCAGAGAGGTACAATGGTGGTGATAGACGACAAGGGTGCAAATGAAAAGAATAGGGCTGCAGGGATGGAGTGGAAGAAAAGGGGGACGAGAGGGGGATTTCAGTAGGCCTGGGGTGTCGAAGTCCTAAGTGGCAGGTCTCCGGACTCCCGCAAAGCACCCCCCTGAGTTTGCCTTCTTTTTGCGGGAAAAAGGACGACTGGACCAGCCTGCGAACGGATATAGGACAAAGTTGTGGGACCGTGCGGTAGGATGGATGTGGACGGTTTAAGCGTCCGCATTGGAGATGCCCTAAGGAGTATCCACCTTAATTTGGACTCAGGTAGTCAAGTAACTGGGGAGGAAATAAATTGGGGCGAAAATACCAAAACTGTGCTGAATTGGAAATGGCCTCAAGTGCCAAAATTGTTGTTTCGATATGCATGTATTTGATTGAAGGAATCCAAGAGTAGCATCCAATTCCAAACCACATCTGAATGTACAAACTGCGGGATTATAAGTTTTGTTGAGCTTGGACAATATACAAAGGCGTACATGTACGAAAATATGTCGTGTATATATTGGAATGCTAGTGCATATATTTTCACACATAAAATAAAAAAAAATCTGAAAAGGATCATAATAGAAACATAATTATGAAAAATGTGTAAATTTGGATAGTGTTCTTCCTTACTACATCCTTTCCAGTTTATAAGGCTTGCGCGTACCTCTAAGTTAACAAATAGACCAACTTAATACAAGTTATATCTCACTAGAAACCTCAAATCGTCTATTTTCTAATGATATAACTTTTAGACTACACAACTCATCTTATATATTGGTCAAATTATAGATCTACGAATATGCGCAGTCCTTAGAAATCGGAAAGGAGGTAATATTTTGTTTCTCTATCTTCTCTGACTTCTTTCCCGGTTTCTCTTCTTTAATGCTCAAACGGTGGAGTCCCTCCCAGCATTTGGGCATTGTGTCCTCCCAAACGGTAAGAGGTATGGTCTTGCTTGGTGAAGAGGTTGAAGAACATCCTTTATCGGTGGGGATGACGACAGGAGTGCCCTACGAAGCCATAACAATCGATGCCTTCTTGATCCTGTAGATTTGACTTTGTTGGAGAGGAGGCATAGGTTGCAGGGAACAAAATAGATGGATAACAAGACATGATCATCCATCCCTACCTTACAGAAGGAGTTAGTATCCATAGGATCTGCGAGATTAGCCTTTAGAAATGTATTAGGAAGAAATCAAAAGAGATCAAAATAAAACAGGTAATTCCCGAAATAGCAGATTCGAAGACGGGATGCAGTAGGAGCGTGGACAGTCACATCGATGGTCGTACTACATGTCACCGACGACTGGCGAATTCTTTTAAGTTTGCGAAGTTACGCGAGGTAACAGAAGATGAGACGCCTCTGGTACGAGCGTGTGGGCTACTACGAGTGGTCGTACTGAAG
>CBMN011743952.1:0-10281 GCA_000582825.1 Hordeum pubiflorum | reverse complement strand
AGGAAACACTCTAGTCATATGGTGAGATAATGGGGGTTGCAATTTGAGAAAATGATTATTCTTAGAAGGAAACACTCTAGTCATATGGTGAGATAATGGGGTTACGCCAAAGTACAATCTTGCACTTGTAAATTCTCGCACGGTTCGTGGTTAACCCTCCCAGATTTACAGTTTCCACCAAAATATTGACCCACATCACAACATTTAACCCAACTAGGTCCCACGTTTTAAGACATATAATCCCATTAATCTAGCCACACTCCCGCGGGGCGGCGACAGCGGCAGGGGAGGGAGGGGTAGTGAGATAATTTCACATATATTCAGTCCTCCCCCTTTATAATATCCTCTCGTGCCGATCCCCGCAGCGGAACCCTCTCTTGTTTTTTCCCAATGAAAAAACAAGCTGTTTTGCAAGGGAAAAGAACACGTGACCAAGCCCTAGATCTGCGAGAAGGCCAAGCTCAATGGTTTTGTCCACCCGACGTAGGTGCGGCGATGGCGTTGCTCTCGATCGCTGCATCCGGGAGCGCCTCCCATCCACCTCCCCACACAACCGAGGTTTGCATATTTTTTTCAATGGGTTCATGTCTTTTGTCGTCCGAGGTGGAGATGGTATCGATGGTCTCCATTGGTAGATGGGAAAACACGAATGTGAATATGCAATTCTTTTGCAATGATGGATGTATGCCGGAATTCGATCTAGGGGCGCGTTGGATTTCTGTTTGAATTTGAATTGATATGCTTTTAATTTATGCATGTATCTCGATCCAAAGTTATGGTTTACGAATTATAACGGCTTGCGGACAATATCTTAAATTTCACGTGTTACTATCTAATTTTAGTAAGATTATGATACTTTTTACTACTTTCTGTGTATGGTGGCGCAATCCGATTTCTCTATGGGTGATGCTCTAGTATTTTTTTTACGAAAAGGCCGATTTCATTCATTGAGAGAGAGAGAAAACGGTGTTACGGGCCCGCAAAATGCGAATATAAACTACGCAAGAGTATTTTGGTATTGTGTCATTGTGTGCCTTTAAGTTCTCTTAGGAGAGTGTTGTGTGCATTACATTTCTTGTCAGAGTCTAATATTTACACAGGTTTGTCTCGTTTTTGCGTGTGTGTTTTTCTTTTTTGACGAGGAGATGAAAAGAGGATTGTCTTGTTTGTGTGCTCGGCAAAAAAAAAGTTGAAAATGAGCGAATTGCGATGCCAAGGCCGCGCGAGGGGCTCCTTCGTCCGCCGCTGTCCCCGCCGCAGAACATCTCGGCGTCCGGTCCGATGGCCGCCGCCGCCGCATACAGGTTCCCGGCCCCAACCGCCGGCCGCTCGCGGCAGGGGGTCCGGCCCGGAGAGACCTGGTGGCGTAGGCTGCAACACGACGCTCCGACCCAACGCGGCCGCCAGATCCCCCATCCTCCTCTGTGCCCTAGAGGCTAGAGCTGCCGCCGCGCCGTAGCTCGCCGTCGCCGCGGACGCGTCACGTCCCCAAACCGCTCCGCCACCAACGCGCATCGCCGCCGCCGCCGAGGTGTTCGACATTCTGATTTCGTTTCATAGGGCGTTGTTGATACTGTATTCCCCCCTCTCGAATTCAGGAGCTGCCGTTGGAGTTTTGCTTAGCAGTCATGAGTTCAGTTTATAGCGGTTCTAGATCATATGCCCCGGCTCACTACTGTGCTTAGCAGTTAAGAGTTGTCTGCACAATGGAAATCCACACTGCTGTTGTGCATTGTGTCCTGATCCCCTGTAAATGTTTGGGTGGAACTAGTCGTTGGGGGTCTAATATCGCCTCTCTTTTCGGCTCTGATACTTTTGCACCCTTAATCAGTCATATAACCATTATGTGAGTTTGTGTTACGCATGTGTTGATGAAGTTACTGTCAATGCAGGTTCCTCAGGATGATGAGGCTATGCATGATGAAGAAGGAACCGAGGCCTCCCGACCCGCTTCCCCTTCATCTTATGTTAACTCGTGGAAGAAGCAGTTCACGACTCATCGTTCCGATGACATTAAGGTGCTTTGAAACCACACATTCTGTACTCCCATCCGTATTTATTAATCAGATATTCCTGTCGTCATTTTGTCTGATTGTTGTAATTTTTTTCCAGGATATGATAGAGAAGAACAAGATTAAGCTCAGCACCATTATGCAGAGCAATCGCGGTTCTTCAACAATCGGGCAAACGAGTGCATCGGATGGTACAGGTTTAGCCGCGAATCTGCTGACACCTAGGCAAGACGATGTGATGTGCTCAATGCATGGTCTTGAACTGTGTCTTGCTGAGAAAGATGGTGGCGGTCCTCAAGAAGAAAGTCCGTATGGCACATGGACTGTTACTTTGGGTGGAAATGTCACTGCAAAGAACTCCAAGAAGCCAATTGAATTACCAGAAGTGTCAAAAATTCCACGTTATACAACATGGACGTTTCTGGACAGGTCTGTTTCATATCACATGCACTTCCCAACCTCCCCAAAACTGATTCAGATATTTATTAAATATTGAATCTCTGTGTGTCGCTACTGTACGGTTGAGGTAGAGAGCAGAAGTAACAGCTTATGATTAGATTGAAGGCATGTTAAGTGTTTGCTGATAGTGATTTTAATTACATAAGATTTTTACTTTTGTCTTTTTGCAAGAGTAAGGTCTCGTATTGTTTCTGATACAAAAGATTTCTCGGGGTTTCATGCAGGAACCAGAGGATGACGGAAGACCAATCTGCATTCCATCGAAAAAATATCTACTATAATGCAGATTGTGGTGAAGCTTTAATGTTCAGTGATAGTGAAGATGAAGTTGAGGATGAAGAGAAGAAAAGGGAATTCAATAGCTATGAAGATCGTCTTATTCGGTAGAACAAACTTGGGGTTTCCATTGCTTTCTTTTGCATTACTTTACCTTACCTAGGTTTAACTTCTGCACTTATTTCTGACTGAAATCTGCTATGGTTTAAGAATCACAGTTTCTTGAATGATCGCTATTGCACTTACTTTTCTTTAAAGCAATAAGTTTGTCATATTTTCCTTTAGATATTGCACACACTTTACTTTAAATTTAAAGATTGTCACAACTTTATTTCTGAAAAAATAATATACTAAGATTTATAAAGTATTAAAGTAGTGCAAATACAAAATATCACTCATGTAATTATCATGGCATGCATAGTTTCGCTTCATTTTCATGTAGTAGAGAACTTCAATAGCAATAAGTTGCACATTTGTGGCTTTCTTACTTTTTTTACCTAGGGTCTCTTCTGTTGCTGCTGCTGTCTAATTATTTTTCATTGTGGGCGCATAATCAAGCTAGCCTAGCTTGGACCCCAGAAAAGTAAGGTTATTTAGAATTACTCCAAACTGGGTGAAGGATTTGCTTTTACCATATTGATCAAGGAACAGAATTATCGAGCTTACGCTGTCTAAATCTAACCTGAGTAGTCTGTTGATGAGTTTACACCTTCCTTAAACTTGATAGATCAACAATATATTTTGGCTTCTGCTATACGATGTATTTCCCTCACTGGGTATTTTTGATGTTTTGGTGTAATAATTTATGTTCCTCCTCTACTTTCATGTTAGGATGACCATTGAAGACTGTGCCATGTCTGATGCAGCGCTAGAAGCCCTAGCTCAATGTTTTGAGAAGACTTCTGGTGATATAAAGGTTAGTTTTCTCTTCATAGCCACTTAATCTCAATAGCATTTTGGCCATTTGTGTTTTTCCTTTTCTAGTTCACATGTTCACCATTGACAATAACACACATAGCCCTATTTTACAGGCCAGATATGAGATCGTAAAAGGGGAGAACACTGAAGGTTCTTCCAAAGAAGTGTCCAAACTTAATGCCAAACTGAAAGATGTCTACCATGATAAAGATTTGGATGCAGCATTGGATTCCTTCAATAATCTCTTTTGTCGGCGATGTCTAGTATGTTCATCTCAATCATCATGTGATATATGTAATGCCTCTTGTTTGCTGATGAATATTCTTCTCATCCTGACATTGGCAGGTTTTTGATTGCAAACTACACGGGTGTTCTCAAGATTTAATATTTCCTGTAAGTTTTGAAGTTCCAGAATTATTTCCAAAATTACGTGTTTTTTCTTATTTGCGCCTTCTTCATACAGGCAGAAAAGCAATCACCTTGGAACAGCATGGATGATGTACCATGTGGTATTCATTGTTATAAACTGGTTCGTATTTTATGGTGTATATGACTTCTGAAAAGCTGCTTGTCTTCTCTGACAATTTTGATTATGAAAGATAAGCACCGACTTGCATTGATATTGTTCGCAAACCATATATTGCCAGGCCACCAAACACAAAGATTCAGTTGCATCCTCCCAACATAATTCTCCAAGCACAAGAAGTTCTCGGAAGAAGGATGCGCATCAAATGCAGAATAACTCAGCTTTAGTGGAAGATCGTAATTATTCGATGGAGGAAACAAATAATGAGCAGTCAGCAACAGATGGTCATGATAGTTCGAGGAAGGAAGAATTAGTTGATAAGAATATATGCACGCAAGAAGACAATCTTGTATCCTGGAAGGTGATTGAGCAAGAGCTTCTAGTTAAAGGTGTGGAGATTTTTGGAAGGAACAGGTTGGACCTTTCTCCTCATGACTGAATTTATATCAGTGGTTTCATTACCTTGAACTTAATGTTAATGTGTTGCTTACTATTATACAACCAGTAGCTTTGAATAACCTGTCAACATAATTCTGAACTAAGTAAGGTTATGTGTGAAGGGTTATACTCCGCCATTTGGAAGATTTTGATCATGGATCCTTAATGAGTAAAGTTTATCTATAACTCTTCATGCCTTCTACTTACCTTTTTCTCATCATCATCCTACAAGTGTGAAGCTGTCGTGGGGATTGGAAAAATGTTGGAGAATGAAATGCTTAAAAATTCTCTATTATTGGAAGTTGCATGGACTATGACCATCGGCTTAGAAACATAACTACAAAAATTTGCACTAATGATTTAATTTTAAAATTTTGACTCCACAGTACCACTACCACTTATATTTTTTAGGGCACTGTTTTTTTTTTTTTGCTAGGGCCCAAAACTACTCATTTTCCATGAAGATTTGCAAGCACATTTCACTTGCATTTGTCTTCTTTTCTTGAATTGTTGACAGTCGGAAGTTATTCTTGGGATTTTACTGCTCACAGTAGGAGCAAATAACTCTGGGGGCCGAATCATCGCTCTCCATTATCATAAATGTAGTCATAGCCTCATAGGTTTACCCTGCTTTCCGGAATTAGTACTCATAACTGAACCTGTGGATTTCTTTTCATGCAGTTGTTTAATTGCTCGGAACCTTCTTGGTGGAGAGAAAATATGCAGTGATGTTTTTCAGTATATGAATTATATTGAGAACAGCAGCACATCTGAGGTTTTTAGCGGTGTTGTTTCTCTTGTTAAAGGATTCATAAAAGTAGGTTTCAGTCTACTCTATATTTTCACCCGGTTGGTATCTTATGTTAGTGCTGCCGATGTTGACACCACAGGGACATGATTTGGGCCTGGGATCTCGGCTTCCTGGAAAGCGAGGAAGGGTCCCTCGTTTGAAGCGTACCTCAAGATCTGCAGTGTACCGTTTCATAAGGAAAAGGATTGCAGCAAGGAAGGGTGAGCTTCGTCAGCATTACAATCCATGTGGTTGTCAATCGGCATGTGGGAAACAGTGTCCATGTCTGAAAAATGATACATGTGAGAAATTCTGTGGGTGAGTTAATTGTTTCCCTTTACAAATTTTTGCATCATTATGCTTAAATTTCTATACATTTGAAGTATATATATATATTTTTCTTCTATGTATTGACTTATCGCTGATCTCTCCCATGGTCTAACCTACTTTTGCTGGTACCAGAAATATTGTTTGCCCTCTGCTGCAGTGTGGCTTGGTTTGATACTCATCCTTTGTTTAGGCTAGCTAATTGCCCGGTCGTTGCAACGGGGGCATACATATTCTAGTGATCCTCCCGTCCAACGCTCGATGAACTTTCCATAATTAGTGTTATCCTCATGTCTAAAGAATGATACTCTCCATAAGTAATGTGACCCCCCCATCCAAAGAATGATACTCTATAATTAACGTGATCCTCCCGTCCAACACTCGATGATACTTTCCATAATTAACGTAATCCTCCCGTTCAGAGAATGATACTCTCCATAATTAATGTGATCCTCCCGTCCAAAGAGCGATACTCTCAATAATTAACGTGAAACCAATAAACTTATGAAACCAAACCAGACCACGACGTACCATCACGACCGCAGACTCCACTTTAATAGTAGAGATTATGCTTGGTTAGTCCTATTGTAGGTGAACTGAGGCAGCTTGTCCTCCTGGATATCAATACCATTGCTCATGTATCATATATTTATAGATGTAGTTTGCTTTAATTTTCTGTTATATTGTTTAATATACCGACTGAATACTGTGTAGTTGAGTTACTGTCTCATGACTCGTTACCATCCTTGAACTCTTTATAGAGAATATCTAAGCTATTGAATTCAAAAAAGATTTTATGAAGCTGCATAATAGATGGATCAACTCTCAGAAGAGAATGAAATCCAATACTCCCTCCGATCCATATTAATTGTCGCTGGAAGGGATGTATCTAGACGTATTTCAGTGCTAGATACAAATGTTTGAGCGACAACTAATATGGATCGGAGGGAGTACTACTCTTACGTCCTCGATAATTTGTTGTTATTACTTCATTTGAGAAATTCCAATTATGGTTGTAATGAGCTATAGAGACGGATGAACACACATACGGTAGCATGCAAACAATTTGGTATCCTCATCCTTATGTCGTCATTTAGAGATTGTTATTTGTTGTGTGGAATTTTATGTTCTTTGCATTGCAGGTGTCCGAAAGCGTGCAAGAATCGTTTTCTAGGTTGTAATTGTGCAAAGGCTCAGTGTCGCAGCCGCCAGTGCCCATGCTTTGCTGCTGACAGGGAATGTGATCCTGACATGTGCAAATACTGTGGGGTAGGGTATGTATCTGCAACTGGGGAACCTTTGAAAGATTTTGTAGTTAATTTTTAGTGGTCTGTTTAGACAGACTTGTGATTTTCGTCCTTTGCACTTCTATGATCCAACCTGTACCAGAGTAGTTCAAAATTACGCAAGCTTGTCATCAATAACAAAGAGCTTTGTGGGTGATGGATCTATTCTTATAAGTGCAGAAACAATCTTGCTTGATTTTATTGTAGTATCTCAAGATACTATTCTTCAAATTTTTTTTATCTCAAGATACTCATTTCTGCAACTAAAGCTTAAACAATGGGACTGAATTTAAGTTAATAAAATAAATTTGTAGCCATCAGCCATAGCCGACAATCATCACGCCTATTAATTTGATATGATGCTGCCCATTTGCTAGCATTGTTAATCGAATGCTCATGTGTACCAGTGCATTGTTTAAAGGGGGTGAAAACATATCTGTTTCCCATTTGTGTATGCACTTTGTTTAACTCTGCTAAAATCTGACGTAATGATATACTGTGTAAATAAATTAGAACTGTATCTTATTTGCGATGGGTATTTACCTGAACTTCAGAAGTTACTTTCTGAAATCATGTCAATGATAGGAAATCTTCTGACTTTGTAGTTTACTTCAATTGTTAATTTGTTATGCATGTATATAGAGTTAAGAAGCAAATCTTGGACAGCAACTTCAGTTGAGTAACTTTTTTTTGAAAGCAACCTCAGATGTATAAAGTCAGAGTTATCCAGTCATGCTTAAGAGAGTGTACCATTAGTGCCTTGTGGAAGTGGTTTGCTCCATAAGTTTTTTAGAACAACATTGAACTCTTCCTTTTCTAACCTACAGGTGTGGTGACGGTTCATTGGGAGTCCCCAACCAAAGAGGTGATAATTATGGATGCCAGAACATGAAACTGCTTCTTAGACAACAACAAAAGGTAAACAACAATGCACTTATGCTTATCAGATGTTGTGGACATCTTGTTTATAATTTCTTTGAGTCGATACTTAGTTTGATGATTTCTAATCTATCCCTTACTAAACTAAAGATAAAGGTAAGGACAGCAAATACTTTGTGTGCATAACTGCAAGCTCAGATGTCCAATCCATTACCCAGTTGTACTTATAGATAGTTTCACCAGACCATGGTCTGAATATGCTATTTAAACATGATTTAAGTGTTAGATCTCTTTTGAGCTACCTGTCGTTACTGTTGAAGCTGGTATCCCATATAGGCCCTTTAGGAACTGATTCCTTATGAGCGATGGTTTTTCCTGGTTATGGGTTTTCCGAGCCAGCTATATGAACCAATTAGGATACTAAAACAAACTGATACCGTAAACTTGATTCAAGCCAGACACTTTTTTCAGCAAAAACTTTTCTTACCATCAATTGAAGTTTAGTAGCCTTTGAGGACAGCATTTTTTCTTCTGAAATAAAGGAAAAAAGAAAATTGGATAATGCCACCTTTGTTTTTTTAAAAAGGGCAATAACAGATATTGGAGGCAAACTGCATTTTTGTGTTCACGATTGACTTAATGTTGTGACACAACACATCAGATACCCGGTAAAACACATGCCTTCCTATAAAATATTCACTTTTCTTAGGGAAATAAAATACTTACTTTCTTTTAGAATGTCCTGCTTCTCTATCGAACAAAAAATATATTTTTTAGGCCTGATGATGGTATTGAATTTGTGTGACTTTTATTTCAGGTCGTGCTTGGGAGATCTGATGTTTCTGGATGGGGAGCATTCGTTAAGGTAAAATTGCTCCTTTCATCCTCTTCATCACTCCTGTACCCCAGAATAATGTTGGCAAACATGAATATCTTTTCCACAATCTTCAGAATACTGTTGGCAAGGATGAATGTCTTGGGGAGTACACTGGGGAGCTTATCTCTCATAGGGAAGCAGCCAAGCGTGGACAGAGATATGACCGTGAGAATTCATCATTCCTTTTCAACTTAAATACCGAGGTACGTGTGCAGAAATATACCAGTTACAGTATGCAAACATTCAAGGTCACACACGGACTGATCACTAGATTTAGCTATAGTGCTTTTGCCTGAGCTGAATTATTCTCCTTCTCAGCTCGGTTTATTCAAAAACCTGTATTTTATATCTGATCCAGACGCTAGCTGTTGCTTATGCATACTCTTTGGATGCAGTTTGTTCTCGATGCCTTCAGGATGGGCAACAAGCTGAAGTTTGCCAACCATTCCTCTGATCCGAATTGCCATGCCAAGGTTATGTTGGTAGCAGGCGATCATAGGGTAGGCATATTCGCCAATGAGCGGATTAATGCTGGCGAGGAGATTTTTTATGATTACCATTACGCGCCTGACGAAGCACCAGCGTGGGCTCTGAAGGCTGATGATGCCACTGGAGCGAAAGACCCCGGTCAATCTTCCAGTGGAAGCGCAAAGAAGGCTAATGCTCCTGGAGCGAAAGACCCCGGGCAATCTTCCAGCAGACGAGCAAAGAGGCCTGGGCAGTCTTCCAGAGGGCGACCGAGGAAGCATGCCCAGTGAAGAAACACCATTGGTTGATTCTTCTGTCGCGGGGCTGAAATTCAGAAGCTATGGCAGCACCTTTATTTTGAACATTGACATTCGTTGGCACCTTTATCAGCACTCCTTGTGGATGGAGCATGAACAATTTAGTAAGTGTCAGGTTTTATTCAGCCCTAGGGCTTGTAATAATGTTGCCCACGCCTTGGCGGCGATCGGGGCCAGTGGTGCTGCGGGCATCCTGCCTATTTGGCTGGAAACTGCACCGGACGCTGTATCTGTTTCGGTGGCTGGCGATCATGCTGTGCCGTTGGTTTAATTGAATAGCTATCTTCAATGTATGTTTTGTTCTGTGCCCAGCGCAACGAGCTTTTGCCTTTGCTGGTGTGTTTTCCCTTCCCAAACCTCACAGGCTGATCCAGGCACGACGACGGTCCTCGCGAGCGATTTGTTGTTCGAGCAGCACACCCTGCTCACCCTGGGCATTTGGGTACCCTAACNNNNTACCCGAACCCGAACCGAACCGAATTACCCGAATTGTCGGGTAATTCGGGTATCGGATTAGGGTTCGGTTCTCATTTCCTGGCTATTAGGTTTTCGGGTTAGGGTTCGGGTTTTAGTTTGAAAAACCTGAAATGCCCATACTACCCGAATTATTGATACTAACCAAATTATTCATGCTATTATTACATTGTCGTGTTACCCATATTAGCTAAAATACCCATATTACTCGAAATACCCATATTACCCTAATTA
>CBMN011743941.1:0-10310 GCA_000582825.1 Hordeum pubiflorum | reverse complement strand
GGGGGGGGGGGGGGGGGGGGGCTGAGCCCCCAGCCCATAGATCATGGAGGTGATAGTTTGGGGCCAGCAGGAAAGAAAGAAATACGTGGGTGTGATTGATGAGCAGTGAAGAAGGACTCTGCGTCTGCAGCTGGTCGCCTCAAGGGAGGACAGAAGAAGCAGATGATATATGAGAGAGAGCACAGCAAGGACCTACAAGGTACTCTTGGATTGGCCTCTTATGGAAACATTTTGCTCCCTTGCATTTGATTCCCTCCCGTTTCCCTCCCCACCTGTTTCTGTTTCTGTTTATGATGGTGATGATGGATGGACGGATGGACAGCACTGCTACTGGCTGTGGCTAGCTTGGAGATCCGGCACCATAAATCCATGCTCATCATCATCATCAGCCAAGATAAATTTGTGTACCACAAAGCTAGCGGCCGAAATCACTGTTTTGACCTTGTCAGCAAAGTTTAGCACAAAATGAACTCGACATGGAAGTATTTCACGATCTGATCCTTTTGACAACGTCAGAGACCGTGGCGTTTCTGCTCCACATGGAAACGCCGAAATAGCTTGCGTTGCTTCTCCACATGGAAACGCCGAGATAGATCGCGTTGCAGACCATATGAAAACGACAGGGTGTTTGGCGTTTCTACGCAGGCTGGAAACGCCATGAGGGTTGGCGTTTCTACGTACTACCAGCAAGGCACTTTCAGCAGTCATCGACCTCTCCCGTCTCGATGGTCAGACGCCACTATGAGCTCCGGAAGTACGTATCTTCTGGGTTATGTGTACGTACCTACCTACGTACGTACGTGTGGACATTGGACGGCATTGGACATGTCTTAATTAGCTTTCTGAGCTTAAGACCCGGTCGAGCAACCACGTACGTAAGCACGAGCAAATCACAACACCTGCCTTGGGTCTGCACTCTGCAGTGGTGCAGAAATATTTACCCGCCGGCACACACTCCGAGTAATTACCCAGGCACGGACGGGCAGTGCATGCGACCTCTTGGCGGCAAGCTTGCTCAGTGCCGATGGTGCCGATCAACCATGCACACCCATGTGCACAACTGAAGATCAGCGCTGGCCTGGGCTTTTGGCGTATGGAGCGACCCATCTGTCCGGGCTCGCCGGCGACCGATCCCACCGTGGCAGCGTTGCTCGATTCCCGGTGGCGGCTCGGCCGTGCACGCGCGCATGCCCCCGCCGCCCGCCGCGAAGTACACCCGCCAGGCCACCATGTGAAGTGCCACCGGACAAGCTGACCCTGCATGCATGCACCTGCCACTGCATCGGCCAGCACACCAGGTATGCGATGCGCAAAATCACCGTTCTGATTGGGAAAACGCCAACCCTTATGGCGTTTCTGGACTGGGTAGAAACACTAAATACCCTGGCTTTTTTAGAAACACAAACTAGCTCGGCGTTTTAAGCCTGCCACATCAGTGAGTGGAGCCAGGGCAGCAACGCGAGCTATGTCGGCGTTTTTATGTTGGGAAGAAACGCCACGGTCTATGGCGTTGTCAAAATGGTCAGATCATGAAATACTTTCATATCGAGTTCATTTTGTGCTAAACTTCGCTGACAAGGTCAAAACAGTGATTGCGGTACTTATGTAGAGGAGGAGTATCCATAATTTCATGTACCTACTTGCAATTTATGTATACTACTATTTTTGCTACTACAAAACCTTCTTCACCTTGGAATTGATGTACTGCTAGGCCATTCTGGTGTAGGAGTAGGGTTCATCGATCGAACACACTGTCCGTTGATGAATAAATGGGTTCTGCATACAAACATGCATCTCTTTTTCTGGCCTTGCTTTTCTTCCTCATCATCTTCCTTCTGAGAGCTCTTTAACTGTGGGTACACGTGCATACACCTACCAGTGGTCTATTGAATTCACAAGCTACCATCTGGTCGTGCCTTCATGGCTGGGCGCCTTTATTTAGCTCCAGCCTCCAGGACAGCATGTTTCCAAAACAAAAGTGAAAGTGGTCTCAGAAGAGCAATGCAAATGCAAGTTGGTTAATTCTAGTGAAAAGAGGTTTGTGGTTGATTGGACAGTTTGATGTAATGTCAAGTGGTGTCCTGTCATGTCTGTAAGTCGACAGGGCAGCTAGCTTAGGTAGGCCAAGACAACTGATTTCTCTTTAATTACTACTACGTGCTACCGATTGACAGTCTTTTATTTAGATACTAATGGACAAGGCACCACTAAATGCTGTCAATCCTTATCATTTATTTATAGCAAGTTGAGCAGCTTTGGCTGGGTCTATATTAGTTTAGTTGGACATTTCATCTCCAAGCAACCTTAATTGCTTGTTTTACTGTTTGTTTGGTTCTTCTTTTTTTAGCTAAAAGGCGTGAGAAAGGGCCGGCTTTAAAGGCAAGGCTAGCGTTCCATACAGCGAGATCCAAATTACAAAATGGGCATAAAGTTAACTAAGATTACAGCCCACGTCAAAAAACATAAAAACCGTGGTTGTATGCATCACTCGATGCAGAGGCCCGGTTTTTTTCTCTCTTGTCAGAAAAAAAAAGAGACTAAAGGAACTAAAAGCAACGACCACCAAAGACTTCAGGGCAGGATATGCAGCTTGACATCATGCATATCAGCATATGTATCAAATATCATGCATATGTAGCTTGCATGATTAGACATTTCCATCATGCATATGTAGCTTGCCATGCTAGCTGGCTGAGTGAGTAGTAACCAAATATCTGACCTTCCTTTGCATAATGAAAACAAAAAACTTCCATCAGCGAAATAAAATGGGGTCCTTTGCATAATTAAATTACACCAACCCTATTTATTCCCATCATGGTACCAACAGGAGTACTGAATCTTGTTCAAAAAAAAAAAAAAGGAGTACTGAATCACCATCGACAAGAAGACAAACGAATGCTTCCTTAATTGGCGTACAAGTGGACTGCAAGCTGATCTGCAAGCAAATCTTGGTTTTGCTTGGTTTTTCTGCCAGCAAATCAAACAAGCTCTTTTGGGCAAAGCATGCGTAGACACTTCCATGCAGAAACATGATGCATGTAGCTTGCCATGCTGGTTGAACCACACATCTCAGCTTAATTAATTCATTGTGTAGCTTCGTTGTGATTTACTGGCTCCTCAACATTTGTGTCCCTCAGTTGCAAAATACCTTCAATATAAGGTTTTGTTAGGATAAGTAATTAACCAACAATTACTCTACATACTTCATGCTGACATGCATAGAGATGATATGCCATTAGAAGTGTTTTCCAAATTTAGTTGTGGTCATGATTTTGCATCATGTTTAGATCACTATATATATAAGAGTGTTTAGATCACTAAAGTAATGATCTGACCTGCCCTGCATAATCCACCAAAAGAAACATGTGTCTGTACAACAAAATGGGATCGTCTGACAATGAGATAACATCAATCATGCATAATTTTTATATAAAAGATGGATTCTATTGATTCATAATGTCGCATCAATACAACAAAATGGGATTGTCTGACAATGAGATAACATCAATCATGCATAATTTTTATATAAAAGATGGATTCTATTGATTCATAATGTCGCATCAATACACCTCAACCTCTGCACGACTAAAATGCACACAGTCAACATCGACACACATACACAAAGAAGGGCATAAAAAACCCTCCAAACTCCCGTTGAAGCAAACTCAAGCATACTACCAATAGGAATAGTGATTATCATCGGTCCATCACTCCCTTAAACGGCAACATACAAACGAATACTCCCTCAATCGGCATGGACATGAGATTGTCTCCTGAGATTGTTGAGATTTCTCCTCAGGACCGATCACGTCAAAGACACACGAACACACGCGCACAAAAAAAAAACTTATAGGGCAGTGTGCGCCCGTTTCTTACTAGTAATTCCCACCATGGGTGGTGGAACAAGGAACCATTGCACCATGCATGCATTAGTAGTCCGCCATGAATGACACCTTGGTAAGTATTGCTAGGGACCATGGATTGATGAGCTATATTATATGGATATGTCGGATGATGATAATGATGTGTATCGACGTGGTTAACGTGAGACGTGGTACGTACTGTTATGTGGGGTCGACACACACACAGGTCGTCTTAAACACCTCTTTCACCGGAGGATAAGCAAGTGGAGTCGCAGTCAGCTCCTACTACGTACGGTGTGGCGAAGTGAATGCATGCACCGGTGCAAAACTGTTCTATCCAAACGGTTTAAACTCGCTCGTGACATAGTTTTCAAACCGTCGTCTTGCGAAGGTGTCTGATAAGAGGGGTTTATCGGACACGACCCAGACTAATCATCGGTGATAGTTCCTCGGATCACACACAATAAACACGAAAAGTCACATGTGCAATCGGGAGAGCCATCGGAAACAACCAGGCGGAGCAAGCTGTGTGAGATGTGTTGAACATCCCACACAATTTCTTTAATGAAAATGTTTGTGTTAGTATTGTGCAACAAACAAAACATATTCCAAAAAATCGTGTGAGATAGGGTGATCAATCACACACGCCTTTTTTGATGGAAATGTTTGCGGCCTGGCAGTGTATTGCAAATAGTTGGCTAGGACGACGTCGTATGTGGTGGTTCATTGATCTCACACGCTTTTCTTGTAGCAACTATGTGTATTGTTAGTGGTCATCCCCCATGGTACTTATTATGTAACCGTGTGAAATGCAATGACCCAACTAGTAGGTTTATTAGCATGTTATTATTAATCCCTATAATAAGAAAATTCATATTTGATATTTAATAAATGTTTACCATAGTTTCATATCCGACACAGAATATATTCCATATCTATCTAATGACCACAAGGATTTATAGTTGACATCACAATACCCCAGATAGCTAGTTCAATACAGCGGAGTACACCATTTAACTAGTTCACCACACCACAGCACATAGGCATCAAGTTTCACATGTAAGGCCATCTCCAACGTTGACCCCCAAATTATACAATGTATCCGTCCGCGTATAGTGATGCGAGAGCCGGCCATCCGACCGCATTCCCTAAACATCTTCTCAGGTCTAGAAAATTTGAATTTTAAATGCATAGAGCCCGATCACACTAAAAGAGACAAGTATACATAGTTTTTACATGCCCGATCACAAAAGAATGTCCGGTTGTCCAGGCAAAAAAAATGGATTTTTTGCCTTGCCAGTCCGGCTATCCGAGCCTCCACGCTCACTCTGCCGCCGACTCCTCCTCACCATTTGTCTCATTATTAGTCGCCTCCAGCTCGGTCGTCATGCGCTTCAACATCCTAACACGGACGGCTTGCATGATCATCCTTGCATCATCATCCAACTTCTCCATCATCAAGGTCAACATCATCGTGTCCTCTGAAGCGGCTGTGATTTCAACCTTCTTCTCTTCGAGCATGATCTTCTTCACGTCGACGCGATAAGGCATGTGCCCAGGAACAAATGTCGGGGACTGTCTGCCAAGCTGTTGGGCGGTCTAGAAGTAGGGAGACTTGTATTGATCCAACTAGGACAACGTATGCACGGACTGCGATGGCGGCAGCACCCTTCGTCCCTGCCCCATCTTGTACTACGCCCTCCCCCTGCACATCCTTCGGCACGACTACCACCCCCGTCATGATTCTTATTTTTGAGCTCCGCTGCCTCCTTTACCTTTTGTCTGAGGAGGCAGTCTTGCCATGTAGCTGAGTTGATCTTTAGGGCGACCGTGATCGCTGGATCCTCCACCACCGCCGTCTCCAGCAATTTTGCATACTGGTCCATGCGGCGGCAACGGCGAAAAGGGGCGGGAATTATGTTGGAGAGCGACAAGATGGTAGAGAAAATGGTTGAGAAAGGGGGGTTTTACCGCGAAAAAAGTGTGGCCAGCTCTAACTGTGCGGGCTCTGGCTTACTTTTTGATGGGTCAGGGGTGTCAGAGTGCTACTTTTCTCGTCTTCGGACTCCCGCAAAGCGCCCCTTGATTGCGGGAAAACGTACACAAGGGCTGGTGCACGGACCGATTCGGGACACTGTTGGATGGCTTGCGGAGTATGGACGGATGCAGGAGGTTTGAGGGTCCACATTTGAGATGTCCAAACATGTAAAACCTTTGAAAGTAGTATCATAGATGGTAAATAGACAGACGAATCTCATCCGAAGAACTGTGTAAGCGGAAGACGAATATTGGGCCTTCGACGATGCTAAAAGTCCTTTCAACTTTGGACAAGCGCCTGTGGTGTTGATGAACTGCAACTTCTTTGCATGGATCCTGCTTGGTCATTCTGGTATAGGAGTACTGGAGTAGTAGGGTTCATCGATTGAACACACTGTCTGTTGATGAATAAATGAGTTATTCATGCATACACCTCTTTTTCTGGTCTTGCTTTTCTTCCTTATCATCTTCCTTCTGGGAGATCTTTGGCTTTTGGAAGGAGCATGAGTCTGGGGGTACCAGTGGTCTATTGAATTCACAAGCTAACATCTGGGCTTGCCTTCATGGCTGGGCGCCTTTATTTAGTTCCAGGACAGCATGTTTCCAAAGAAAAGGTGGTCTCAGAAGATCAATTCAGATGCAAGTTGGTTACTAAGCTTTAGTGCAAAGAGGTTTGTGGTTGATTGGACAGTTTGATGTAATGTCAAGTGGTGTCCTGTCCTGCTCGCTGGGCCAAGCCACCTGATTGTTCTTGAGATCCTACCGATTAACAGTCTTTTACTACGTCTGTAGATGGCACCATTAGATGCTGCCAATCCTAATCATTTTTGTATGGCAAGTTAAACAACTCTTTTTTTGGTCTATATTAGTCTATTTGGGCATTTCATCTCCAAGCAATCTTAGATTTTATTACTGCTTGCCTTAGTACTACTTCTGTTTTCTGCCAGCAAATTAAGCAAGCTCTTTTGGGCAAAGCATGCTTGGACATTTCCATCATGCATATGTAACTTAATGTGGCCATGATGGTTTTGTAAGCAGTAATCAAATATTTTTACCTTCCCGTGCATAATGGAAAAAAATCCATCATCAAAATAAAATGATGTCCTCTGCATAATTAAATCACACCATATTTATTCCCATCATGGTACCAATAAGAGTACAAATTAATCATCACTCGCCTAGCTAAAAGATAAGAAAGAACAAAAGAATGCTTCCTTAATTGGCGTTGCGACAAGTGGCTGGCTTATGTTCAAGCAAATATACCCACTCCGTCCTAAAATATCTTTCATATTAAGTTTCGTTGCGAAAAGTCTTTGACCAACAATTACGATAATAGTACTCCCTTCGTTTTATCAAGTTTACAAAAAAATAGTCAACATTCACCATACCAAATCAATATCATTATCCATTATGAAACATTATTTTCAAAATTTGGTCAGGCTTTACAAAGTTTGACTTAAGACAAAGCTAAATGAGAAGTACTACAAAAAAGGAGGGG
Source organism: Hordeum pubiflorum (assembly GCA_000582825.1). NCBI lineage: Eukaryota > Viridiplantae > Streptophyta > Magnoliopsida > Poales > Poaceae > Hordeum > Hordeum pubiflorum. The sequence continues at coordinate 2,912 of CBMN011743941.1, read as the reverse complement.
TATATATTTTCTATATTTCTATTTATTTTAGGGTAAGGAATATATACTTTATGTGGCATAAATCACTAGATCCTTATTTCAAAGTACTTACTTGTGTTCATAATTTTCTATCACAAAAGTTGCATCGTAATAATGTAATTGTTGCCCAGAGGATCTGACCTTCCCCTGACGATCTACAAAAAGAAACCTTTATTCACGCAATCAAATTGGGGTCCTCTCATAAGTAAATTATTACCCAACCATAATTATGCCCATCATCGTAGTACCAATAGGATTAGTAATTAATCATCACCCCCCCTAGACAAGAAGACAAGAAAATGGTTTCTTCGGGCATCTCCAAAATGGACCCTCAAATCACTCGTAAACATCCGGACCGAGCTGTCTGAAACACCGTTTGCCATCCAACGGCGGCATGCATCGGTCTACGGACCAGTCCACGCGACCGTTTTACCACAAACTAGAATCAAACTAGGGGGGCATTGCGGAGGTCCATACCTCCACCAAGTAGGACTCTGACACCTCCGATCCACCCAGAACCACACCTCGATCCCTGCGTCTCTATCCCTTCCCCCTTCTCTACATCCGCTTCCTTCCTGACTGTCGTCGTCGATATACCATCCTAGCCGTCGTTGTTCTCAATTTGAAGGGATTGATCAATGGTCATCGAGTGGTGAATCGTAATAGGACACGGGGCAATGTGGCGCTCATGGACGAATACTTTGCCCCCAATGCTCTGTTAGCGGGCAACTTTCACCGGCACTTTCAGATGCGGAAAAATGTGTTCGATCGCCTCTACAATGGCGTCCGGTCCTACAGTCACTACTTCATCTTGAACAAGGATGTCGTAGGAAGAATTGGATCTCTGGTTATGGGAAGTGCATGGGTGCATTGCTGATGCTTGCCTATGGCACGGCCATAGATTCGTGGGACGAGTACCTCCGGATGTCTGAGAGGACATGCGAAGACGCCATGGTGAGGTTTGGTACTATGGTGTTCGAGGTGTTTAGACCTCAGTGCTTAAGAGAACCAACTGTCGTGGACATTGAAAGGGTCATGGCAATGTCTGGAGCAAGATGGTCGCTAGGTATGCTCAGATCTCTTGATTGCATGCACTAGAGATGAAAGAACTGCTCAAAAGCTCTACAAGGGCAATATCAGGGTCATGTTAAGAAGCCCACCATCACTCTTGAAGCAGTTGCATCAGAAAACCTCTGGATTTGGCATGCTTTCTTTGGCATGTACAGGTCTCACAATGATATCAATGTGTTGATGCGGTCTCCATTGTTTTCTAGGCTAACTAAAAGACAAGATCCTTCGTGTAACTATATTGTCGATGGACATGAGTAAAACATGGGCTACTATCTAGTTTACTGTATATATCCTCTGTGGGCGATCTTCGTCATGACCATCTATGAGCAAGTTGGTCAGAAAAGAGCCACTTTGTCAGAGACAAGAAGGAGCTAGAAAGAATGTTGGGAGGGCATTTGGAGTGCTCCAAGCCCATTTTTTAGTTGTTCATGGACTTGCTAAACAATGGGATCCGAAGATATTGTGGGAGGTGATGACATATTGTGTGATTATCCACAACATGACCATGGAGGATGAGGTTCAAGTTTTTGCCGGAGATATGGAATTTGGAAACATGGATGATCAAAGCCAAATTCCACATCAGAATCCGGCCATGTTTGATGAGTTTGTACAAATGCATCAACAAATACGGTATCGAGCAACTCATGAGCATCTTAAGGAATTTCTGATTTGAGTATGTGTGGACAATTAAAAGGGACAACTAGGACATATGCGCGAGTTCAATTCAACTTTGAACTATTCTATTTTAATAGTTAAATTGTATTATTTACATTTAAACTAGTGTTACGATTTGAATATTTTCACTCCTCGAAGATTTGATATGCTATTATTTTGAGTGTTCCGGACTTAAGAAATTAAAAACAGGGGTGGACGTTTAAGAGACCGGGTTCGATCGCCGACTCCCATTTCACTGTCCACAGACGAGTCCGAACCTGTCCACGAATAAATAGTGTGTCCGTTCCGAGGGCTGGCGTTGGAAGATGCCCTTGGTTGGCATGGAAATGAGATATGGCATGAGATCGCCTCATGCATGAAACTCTCTCCAATCAGTACATTACTAGCTAGCATTTCTCACCGTGGGGGAAGGGAGCAAGAATTGCACCATGCATGGATGAGTAATCCCCATGAACAACACATTGGTAAGTATTGGCATGGAGTAAAGTTAGTTTGGAAGAGACTGTTTGGAGTTTCACCGGAAGAAAACGATCGGATGGGATTAGTTCCGAGAAAGCTCAGCTAGGGACCATGGATTGATGGCAGTATATGGATATGTCGGGCGATGCATGCATGGTGTGTTTCGACGTGGTTAACGTCGGACGTACAGTACGTACGGACTATTACGTGGGATCAGCGCACAGACACGTCGTAATAAACACCTCTTTCACCGGCGGATCAGCAAGTGGAGTCGCTACTCCTCCCACGTACGGTGTGCCCAAGTGAATGCATGCAGGACGACAGTCGCTCGTCCGTGTGGTGTTGGCTCGGCAAAGGGCATCTCCAACCCTAATCCGAAAAGGGACACGTATTTCTCAACGACATGGATACGGGAGCCGATCATCCAAATATGTCCTCTAAACGTTCGTCGCAAATATTTCAAGTACAACAATATTTCAAACGTAAATATTACATCTGAGGTAGCGAGATGTTTAATGAGTTTTTTTAATTCACCGATACTCAAGTTAGAATCGACACAAGTTGATATATACGCATCTTTGACTTTGAATTATACCACATGACATTGGCGGAAGCAACACTGCAGCAAGTTGGCCGGCTACATCGGGTCGCCGGCGGCACAACATCACCAACCCCCCCCCCCCCCCCCC
>CBMN011743930.1:0-14386 GCA_000582825.1 Hordeum pubiflorum | reverse complement strand
CAAGGTCTTATGAGGGTCATTACTCCTCCACTGGCTCGGCCTGACGAATATCAACTGTTGATTATGGTATCATGTCAACAACGTTCTATGACCATTTACTATGCTATTTCCAGTTTCTTGACGACTCCCATGCCCACGAGTAGGTGATCAATGCGTCGTTGTTGCCTTTTTTCTAAAGAAAATGGAAAAGGAATTCGTTGGTTGTATCGATCCGAAGGGCACGATCGTTCGTTCGTTCGTTAACCGTGTGTACGGACCGAGCGCAAGAAACAGTCAATCTCCAAGGTCCACGGAGAGATGGAATTAATCCCATCCGTAACTAGAGCCCCGCCGTAGGAAGTGCATCCGTCCAATGCAATGCAATGCGATCCATGCATGCCCATGCATGCAGCCCGCCTTCTGACCGGAATCACTGATCGGTTGGTACGTACAGCCTCCAGACGGTGGTATATATATAACTGATGACTGATGAGTACCTACGTGTTCACTGATCGATCTGCCCATTCTCCTTTCGCGTCTAATTAATCGGCGGCGGCGGCGCCGGCGGCTCGATCGAACAGAGGAAAGGCGGCGACGATGTCGGCGACGACGGCGGCGGTGCCCTTCTGGCGAGCGGCGGGGATGACCTACATCGGCTACTCCAAGATGTGCGCGGGCATGGTGCGGAACTGCCTCAAGGAGCCCTACAAGTCCGAGGCCGCCGAATTGGAGAAGGTCCACTACTCCCGCACCAAGTTTTCCGACGGAAAGCAGCAAAAGCCCAGTAAGCTCCTTGCTCGCCCCCATATATCACTCGCCTCATCCACCCGACTTTATTTTCCTTATGGTTACATACGGGATAGACATTTTAAGATTTTAAGATTTTGACATACGGAAAAACTGACCTACTCAAACGGATGTTTTGATGATTTAATTTGGAACTGCATTTTAAGATTTTGATATGTTTCATATATCCTTATTAGTTCTGTATGGAAAATAGGAGTACTTCGTTACCGGATCCCTCGCCTCATCGATCCGATTTTATTTTCCTCCTCGTTACTTACAGAATAGATGATCCTATGGTTCGTGCATTCGAATTGGTGCTTCTGGATGTCGATATTGCATTGGTCTAGCTAGGTCGATCTTCTCGATCGTCACGTCATTGATGGAGTGGTGGGGGTAAATTCACGATAGACGAAAACTAGCTTGTTTTGTTTTTTAGTTCACATCTTTTTTTCTTTTTGTTCAGAAATGTGTTGTGAAGAGAAAAAAACAAACCTATCCAAAAGGATGTTTCGACGATTTGCAACCACATTTTAAGACTTTGAAATGTTTCATTCATCTTTATTAGTTACATACGGAAAATATGAGTACGTCGTTGCCTGATAAAATGCTCTTGAACAGTAAGTATACGACTATGTGCGTTCTTCTTAGGCTTCTGTAGTGTACAAGACAAATGCTGAGCCACATCGTTGTTCGTTACCTTATTTCAACTCTTGTAATACACAAGATTATTGTGCCATGTGCTAAGGAGTATGGTATCAACTCTCTGGAAATGTACGTATTGGAATATTTAGATCATCGTAAAGGCTGGAGCTGCTAGAATCATAACATTTTGTTTTTCAGTTTTAGTTCTAATTCAGTATTACTTCTGATGGGAAATAGAGATGAATAACTAAGATGGCATGAAGTAATAGCTCAAATAATTAATGAGGATCCTACCCTTGCATATACGCTGTATTGCATGAAAATGATGGTGCTTATCGTCTCTGTTTTATATATGCATATCAACTCTACCAGGTAAAAATAAATTACATGTTCCATTATAACCAGGAGAAAATATTGGTGACTGTAGTTCAAGATTAACTGTTCAAATCCCGCCTGAACTTCTATGGCAGTCATGGTTACTAATTAATCTTTGTGAACGCCGCATAAAAAATGATTAATCTCTAGGAGCTTTTTGCGATAGATTTTTTCCCCATGATGCAAAGAAAATATCACGAGCTTAATCCGTGGCACCACGTGCACGTCTGCTGTGTGCACAAGAGTATTCACAAACTCATGCTAACGACTAAGAAAACATCACGAGGCAAAGACATGTCTGCATTTACTATTTTCTCCGTTCCAAATTAAGTGTCGCTGATTTAGTACAATGTGTAATAGAGAGGGCTGCTATGGTAATATTTAGCACCTGTAGTTTTCAGCGTCAATGCATCAGTACCCATAGTTCAGCAAATGCAAGATTTGTCATACCCTATTTGTATGATGTAGAGCCTTTTTTTTAAGCTTATGATACAGAGCTGGTAGTAAAGAAGAGGGAGCTATTCAGCCGCGTGATTGCATTGTGAACACCGAGTAAAACAGTTGGATATATAGGTTCAATGAGCCAGAGTGTGAACAGTAAATTAAATTGTGGTGAAGGATGCCCATGTGCATGATGCCCGTGCGAAATTTGGTGAAGTTTGGATATACGAGGAGTTCGTGGTAAAAAAGACAAATTTAGGGTGTTTGAGAAACTTTTAAAAATAGCACTGTCACACCTTATTTTGTAACACGAGCTCCTCGAATGTCCGAACACCGAATTTTTTGCACGAACATCATGCGTTTGAGCATCTAGCACCACAAACAAATCGGAATTTTTTGATCTTTTGCTATTTCTCTTTTTAATTGTTCACTGGGTGTAGATGAGTCTAGGCACCGAATTTAATTATCGTTCAGTTGGTTCAGTTTGTGCTCGAGGGACTCTCTGTTTGGTTGGTTAGGCTGCTGCCTCTGTCTGCTGGGCCTGGGTGTTGGGTCGTCGGCTAGACATCGTGGTGTTCATTCGATGAAGTTGAGCTGTTCCTTTGCTTTGTATATATATAGCTGGGTCAGCAGGTGGTGTGTGGGTTCTCCACCATGGTTATTGCTATAAAAAATTGGAAGCGTGGTACAAAAGCAGACACCCACATATATACACTCCATATGAAGGCACTTATCCACACCCTATTGTTACCTCTATGAGCATATTCGGAGATTGAACTCACATGTCCTGAGATTGACGTAGTCGTCAGAGGCGCCTCATGATCGATGGGAACATCGCCTCTCATTGAAAGAATATTTCGCCTTTGAGACATGCAGGTGTTAAAAATTGGGGTTTGATCCTTGATGAGCTGGGGATACAACCACCCTCATGACCATTCAACCAAAGATTGATTCTCATTGGTATAATATCTTTTTTAATTTTAGCAAAAAAACATCTCGCGTAATTTTCAAGGGTGCACGGTCCATCTCCCAGCAGAAAAAAAGATTAAAAGAATGATACACGTCTGGTCGAGACCAACACTACATGACCAAGCCCACATGTTGCATGTATAGACGCAGCCTAGTGTGGCGTACCATCTACTATAATATATTGTTCTCTTTATGTTCTAAGTCTCTTGAACATTTTTGTTGTTCATGTTGCAGCCATCTGCGAAGATGACAAATGAAGATCCGGTGCCATGGTGACACAGTCCTTCGTACGTACGTTTTCAAAAGTTATCGTGGCCGTGCCAGACATTTTACCTAAAACTTGTTATCTGGTTGGATTTATGTTTCACACTCAAGAATAATTTATTTCCATGACAATAGATATGTTCTGGCACTATGTTATTTTATTTTTTAATTTCTCTTTTTCTACTTGATGAACAATGTTAACTCCTGTTTTTGTTGTACTCAAGTGAGTGAATTTTCCTACATTATGGCACTGTAGACAATATTTCTTGTACTGAAATGATTCTTGTGGGACATGCTTGGGTCATCATGATTAGGTTTGATGTCGTTGTGAACTTCACGATGTCTTCCATGTCAAGTGATCAAACAACAACAAAGTGAATGGCAATATGCTTGGGATGACGACATAGACTAGCAATGCTACAGGAGGAACTTGGTATGTATTGGGAAATGATCTAGATCCTCGGGTATCATGAGGCATTAAGTAAATGTAGATGGCAAGGAAACAATGACTCTTGTATTTAAATGATGCTTGAGTAGAGATGTATGTGTAGATTTCCCAATGTATTCCATGTCTACAAGTAATCAAACAACTACAAAGCTTGCGAAAATATACAACAAAATTTTCAGGCTGACAATATAGACCAACAATACTAGAGGAGCAAATATAAATATATGGGGAAATTATCTAGATCCCCAGCTATCATAAATAAGGGCATGTTTGATAGCTCTCCACGTTTGATGCCTTTATGGCCTAGCTAGGAATGAGTGGTTTGGGTGATGATGCGTATTTCGGAAGCTATATTTCTAGTAACTTTGATCGATCAATTCTTCACATTATCTCATCTAGGCATACCGCTTGTGGTACAATGTCAAATCTTATATGCAAGAAAATGTTAGATTATCATTTGTCTCCTCTAGGAACACCCTCACACCATGTGCACTAAAATGTCAGATCCCATGTGCGAGACAATGTTGGATTGACACATCTAGATATCACATCAGGGTTTTCATTTGTCTGCAAGGTTAGTCTAAGATTTCCGGTGCCTTCCATGCAAACGAGCAATTGAGTAGAAGCAAAGTGAGTGTATATGAAATATCTTATAAAAGAAATGTTCACCGGAAGAAGGTTTAATTTTAGGACTGTAAAACTGAGACTAATCCCAACTCTCTTGTGCCTTTCACATTTGGGGCCATCCATTTTTGTGATCTATCATTTCTAGCCGTTTGATTTCCATTAGCGCTATATCTCTCATCGAGTGGGCGAGCTGTCCTAGAAGGGTGCTACTCTAGTGGAAAAATCCGTGTTTGGCAGTTGATTGGGCCTATGCACCTACAAAACTCTTATGAAGTTGTTACATATCTTCCAAACTAATCTCTCCACCACCCCCTGAATTCAACTGGGTGAGCCCTCCTCCCCTAATTTCTTCCAAGCAAAAAATGCCACCTTACGTTAATCAAACCTTACGTAGGTGTAGCATCTCCCCTCTCTATAAAATATATTTCGTCAACCAAAGGTGGTCAATGCGATCTATACCCCTCTCTTACGGTGCATCCTCCCCTCCCCGACCTCTCTTCTTTGTTTGACATGCCCCTCCTCCATCGTTGCAGCCATATGCACCCTTTTGTAGCAATTCCCCTCACCTTCCTTGCACCTCTCTCACACGGGCAACCTTATGCGACAACACCCCTCTTCTAATCTTCAACTTGATTGGCGGCGCTCACCGCGGCATGTCAGCTTTCCCAGTGCCAATGTGACGGCGCAAGCAGCTTTAGACCGCAAAGACTTCAAGGTGCCTGGATTAGGAACTCATACCTTTTTTCGTTTCTGAAGAAAATAAAGTTTTTGTGCATGATGCTGCTACATCTAAATCTGAGAGTAGCAAGAAGAAATCAAGTTCAACTGTAGATTGTGTAGAGCATCACTCCTCGAATCCAGTCGTATTGGTGCTTCTGGAGTCACACACAATCCATCATTTTGAACATGGTGATTGTGATGATTTTGAAAATGGGAACCAACCTGTGCACGCATGATCAGGTGAATACAGTCATCACAACAGCAGGGCATTTCCCGTCGAAAGGAATAAAATGGATTCTATGAGGTCTGAGGCAACTCAGCTATACTTTATTTCTTTAGTTAGGTTCCATTTTATAATTTATATCAGTGTTTGCATATTTCTTCTAGCCTGCAACTTTATACCCTCTGGCTTTCCTCAAGCACTCGACAAACTGTATTCTACTTCACCATGTGACACACTTCATCCCTTTCACTCTCCTAGACACGAGTGCACACACAGACACACGCATTTTTGTGACTCCTTTCAGTTAAAAAAATTGTAAATCTCTATCATGCAGAATTTCAAATAGACGACCGCGGCATCGTGCTACTCAATGATCTAGTATATAGGAAAACGAACACTATCGGATAGTGGGATTCATAACTTAGATGAGTAAAATTTTAGAGTCTGCTAAGGAGTTCAACATTGGGGAAGCTATGCATGCAAGAAGACTTGGCAACAAAAAGTTGCCAGGAAAATGTCTTGCTTCTTTATCAAGACTCCATCATTCCATAAGTTGTGATTTTTCATAAGCAATGTGAGGTCAGTTCACAAGGCCTGTCAAAGTACCTATCTCCGATGTTGTTAAAAACTTTCTATTGTCTTCCATGTCTACAAGTAATCAAGCATATGAAGAAAATGGTAATACGATGACAATTCTAGAGAAAAGTGTTTGGGATCAGTGAGGCATAGACCAACATTGCTAGAACATTGGGAAGGCATCCAGATCCTAAGCTATCATGCAGTAAATAAGGAAGATGATAAGGACATAAGGTTGGTGAACTGGGTAGATGCCTTAACACATGCATGAAGGCCCGCGCACACACAAACACATGCGTGCACCCACAAAACCTGCACACGTTTATTCCGATAATCACTTGGTCGGGCATTTACATATACACGAAAGCAAACATTCAGAAAATTTCATTGTCATGGGTCCTGCCAGACGCCCGATTTCACTGGGTTTTTTTATTTTTCATCCTTTCAATATATATTGAAAATGTTCGAATTAGAAGTTATATATTTGGAAAATATTCATATTTTTAATTACTATCAGAAAATGTCGATCATGTGTAGAAAATTTGCATTGTATACTTCAAAAAAAGTTTCCATGTTATCTAAATTTTATTATGTGTTAAAAATATTCAATTAATTACAAAGAGCGTTCATAAATTAACATAACCTTCATCGCAAATTAGAAAAAGTTTATCACATAATAAAAAAAAATGTTTATTGTGTGTCAGAAAGATGTTCATCATGTATATTAAAAAAATTCGTATTGTAAGTAGCGAATGTTTATTGTGCACTAAAAGTGTTCATAGTGTACTCCAAAATGATTTATACAATTAAAATGAATATTTATTAATTAAAAATATTCACCTCCTGCTGATAAAATATTCGTCATGTATTAAGAACTTGTTTACCATCAATTTAATAAATGGTAGATTTTATTAAAACATAGTTATTCTGTATTTACTGCAAACTGTTCAAAAATTGCCAATGTGACAACGCAACCAACTGCAGATCGCAAAGACTTTCAGATACGTGGATTAGGAACTCATACCTTTTCGTTTCTGAAGGGACAAAAGTTGTTGTACATGATGCTGCTACTTGTAAATCTGAGAGTAGGAAGAAGAAATCAAGTTCAACTGCAGATTGTGTACAACATCACTACTCGAATTCAGCCATATTGGTGCTTCTGGAGTCACACCCTATCCATAATTTTGATGGTGATTGTGATAATTTTGAGATTGCGACACACCTTAATGGTCTCATCAACCTGCACACGGATGTTTAGGTGAATACAGTCATCACAACAACAGGGCATCTCCTGTTGAAGGTTTTATTTTTCATTTTCTTTTTTCTTGGGTTTATTATTGTTTATTTTCCTTTTTTGGTTTTTATTTTTTTCTATTTGTTCTTTTGGTTTTCATTCTAAATTTTTGGTATATGTCAACAACATTTTTCTAATACACATTTAATATTTCCCAATACAAATTTAACATTTTTAATGCATGGTCAATATTTTTTTAAATGCTTGATTAACATTTTTCAAATACAATATTAACATTGTTTGAATACATGTCCAACAGAGTTCCTATACGCACTTTTAAACTTCTCCAAATGCTTGATTAACATTTTTCAAATACAAGAATAACTTGTTTTCATACATGGTCAACATTTTTCTATGCACATTTAACATTTTTCAAATCCATGATTAAATTTTTTTAAATTTAATATTAACAATTTTAAAACATGGTCAATATTGTTTCTAAACACATTTAACATTTTTCAAATAATTTTTAAACATTTTTTAAATGGTTCATTAATATTTTTATATACATGATCAAATTTGTCCATCATTTTATAATACATGGTCAACATTTTTTCTATACATGTTTAAAAAAATTCAAAGGCTAGATTAACGTTTTTCTAATACTTGTTCGATCTTTTTTCAAATGCTTGATTTACATTTTTATACACATGATTAAAAAAAAATATTTTTTAATACATGGTGAACACTTATTCTATACACATTTAACATTTTCCTAATGCTTAATTAACATTTTTCATAAAAAAACCAACCTTTTAAAAAAACTGCTTGATTAACATTTTTTAAATAGCTGATCAATTTTTTCATACAAATTTTATATATATATATATTTTTCGTATACATGATAAACATTTTGTCTATACATATTTAACATTTTTCAAATACTTGATCAACATTTTCAAATGTTTTATGTAGTGTGATTTTTGTAACATATTTATTTAGAATCTCTGGTCCTATAAAAAGTTAAAAATGCAAAAAAAAAGTGATAGAAAAACAAAACAGAAAATGAGGTTGTTGTTCGCGTGCACCTGGGCTGACCCAACTTGCGCCCACCCTTCTGCGAGGGATCAGTGGGACGCCCATGGAAAGCCAATACAGCAGCCGAGCAAAACGTATAGTATACCAATCAACATTGTAGGAATCGCAGGTGAAGAGGACGACGTCGCCATGGTCAACATGAAGGACGATTGGGCAAAACATGTGGTTGCTGAATACTTCGATGCACACAAATTCCGGAAAAACTATGTAACGGGAATGAAACTATGTGTAAGTTTTTAAATTTGACGTATGTGTTGCAAGATCTGTTTTGCACCGGGCTTAACTGCCTGCAGAATCGTTTTAGGGCAAAAAACTTTAAAACGATGTTGCAGGGCGGATCAATACAACATCTGCGGGAGTTGCTCTTCCCTGCCTACCTAGGCACCTGGTAGAGGACTAATTGGGTTAGTGACTTTGAACCGGATCTTCTCACACACGTACGCCCTAATAGTTTTCTTAAAAAGAAGACGTACGCCCTAATCTATATATACCTTCTAATAAATGGATAAGTGCTTCTTGCCGTCCGTCACGAAATTGGCCAAAATTACAAAACATTACCCACTGATGCCAGCAATAAGTGACAAAAAAAGTTTCGCACGGAGGAATCCCCACACCTGGACCGGGCCACGCAGTAGGGACCTCCTATACGGCGCTCTGTGTCGGAAGAAAATGCATTGCACCCGTTTAGGACGGCCCAAGTGTGGGTGGCCTATTTTTTTAATTTGATTTTCCATATTTTTTTCATTTTTGTTTTTATTTTCAATAAATTGGGACTTCAAAAAAGTGCCAAAATTTAAAAACTTAAGAATTTTGAAATAAAATGTTCAATAAATCAAAAACGGTAGCGGCTGGAAGAGTACGTTTGGGAATCCCCCCCACCTGGGCCCGCACACGCAATGAAAAAGAGGGTGATAGTGTATCTCGGTGATGCAGCAAAATGTGATCATAGCCATTGAAGATTACGAGTTTTTTCCTCCCCTTGCAATGCACGGGTTCTTTTGCTATAGATTACACAATGACACATTAGACTTATCTTCTTGATTGATATTGATGACGAAGAAATCTTCAGATGGTTGTACGGAAGCACGCTTGATAGCATTTTAGCACGAGCTACAAGCATCTATAATTAGTACGCTCAAGCGCTACAACCATCAATAATAGTATGTTGTGGTCGCCAATAAAGCCATTCGAACAGTGGCAGTGTCTGTCGTAACTAACAAATGTAGCTATCCGTTCGTCAACTTGTTTGGCCAACAGATAGCTAGGTTTTGTTTTCAGAAGCCTTTGGCCACAGAAAACATATTTTTCATGAAGTTAGTAGCCGAGCTGCGTCTATGGATTTCATAGTGGCGCACAAAAGATTCTTCAGGTTCGCATGGATGGTTCTGTAGCGACAATGGAAACTCCACACCAAGCGAATGCATTCCCTTTACCTTTAGGCAGAATTGATTGCCTAGAAAACGAAAGCATGTGCCTAAAATGCATTTGCTAAAGCTGGTGTAAGCAGTAGATGCATATTTTCTTTAACACCGACTACGACACACTACCATCATTGTACTAGTGGTCCTTAGCAGTTGGTATCTATTGACTGGTAAAGCATAAATGAACCTGATTGTTTGGATGTGAAAATTATTGTGAAACATAATTGGAGTACAATAATTCATTCACTAAAAAAATTCTCAGAGTAGTATCACGGATACATTGCATGATACATGAGTGGTGAGTTATATGGTTTCTCATAGCATGATTATTTGAATATACAAATTGGAATACTTTTCTCTATATAGGATTTACATATATAGAATCTATTACCACTTTGAGAGCTCGTGGATCGGTGTACGCGTCTTGATCCTTGTACAGGAAGTCCAACATCCGCGTTGAATTCACCACCGCCTCTAGGAGCGGCGCTGCCGGTCGTGTGGCGGCTGACTTGAGGAGCTCCTCAATGATGTCCATCCATGACTCCTCTATGAGCTCCCTGAGCTGTCTGTATGCATCTTCCTTCGCAGTGTAGTTGTTCTCCTCCATGCACGCTTCCACCGTTGACATCACAGGCCTCTCACCAGAGCTCTGTTCTTGTTCTCGCTGATTTACAAGAGAAATAGAGGGTCATATTAACAAAGTGATAATACCTTCTATTAATATGGCTACATGCATCAATTCATCAATTGATGCAGGGACCAGGTTATCCTTATCTAGTAAAATAACTTTTCTATTAGTTAACCAGTATTTGGCAAGTGGTTTGTATGACCAGTTAACTATTATCCCCGTTCCAAAATGGATGGTGGTCTAGAAAATATTTTGCCAAATTTCTCTGAGGGAACTGTCTTTATATACGAAATTATTTGAGATCTCTCAACTGCAATAATATCACTGGATTTACCATGTAATACATTTTAAGTTCTGTAAGTTTATAATTTACAACAATATATACATATACGTGTTTAGAGTCTTAGATACTATTTCGGAATGGAGGGATTACATCAATTTACTTAATTGGCTTCTAATTGGCATAGATATCATGTTGCACACAACTAGGATTTATTATGTTTTTGCATGATATTCACCACCAAATAAAAGCAACAAACTACAAACTAAAGGGATCCCAAACTTATCCATGAACCAAAAACTGCAAATAAAATAAAGCATGACATATATTTTCAGTTGTAAGTATGAAACCTCGTGTGAAGCCACATCGTTGATGACACGGCCGATGACGCAAGAAGCTCGCATGATTTTGGGATAGGTCATCCCCCATTCGATGGCGTCAACGCTCGCCCCTATGACAACGAAGGCAAGGCATGCAACATGCATGCAGCAAGAGCTAGGCACCGAGAATCGTAGGTGCTCCTCAACAGTAACTGGTGTGTCGCTTTCCTCACGCCATTTTGCCTCGTTGTAGTAGCATTTCGTAGCATCGATTAGCTGCACAAGTACAATGATACATTTATTTTCCATGGGAAAGTTCATTGTCGACATCCATATACATATTTCTTTCACGTAACAGACTTTTTTTAGGAGCGAACATAAAGAAATCATAAGCTTCATAGTATATAGGTGATAAATTTTATCAATAAATATTAAGATATTAGTTTTGTAGGCTTTGTGAAACAAAGCCAAAAGTTAAGATGAACCATAGTGCCCTGTTTATGAGTTAAAATATTTCAAATTTCAAATTTATGAAGAGTCTTGATGATTTCATCACTTTTATCTACTTGTACACGCATGCAAGTGGCCCTGCATCAATTCCTACACGCGATTCAGGGGATTCGTACCATAGTGCTAGTTGCGTTCCATACATAATGAACTTATGCGAGTATTTAACGATTTATTTTTCTTTAATTAAACATGTTCATGAGACATCAACTTACTAGCTTTTTTACATAGTCTGCATGCTTGTTTCCTTGACTATCCAAATCTTTTTCGATAACCTTCATGGTAGCGAGTACTTTGTTGTAGAAGAACTTCATGTAACCTGGGAGCTGTTCAGCGGCTTGTTCATCCCAACTAACAAGAATGGATAGTTGTTCTAGAATTAGTATCAAGCAACACATTAATTGGTTATTAAAACCACCCTAGCCCAGACAGATATATAGAGACCTTTCCATTGCCATAGTGAGGAGCTTGCTTTCTTCTAAGGTACTGTAGCTGTCGTAAATGTCATCGAATATCGATATAAATGTAAAGAACTTTGTGAGCACGATTCGTCCGAATGAATATTGTGGCTCAAATAAAACTCCTAGCATCCAAAAGTGCATCTCCACCATCCGGTCTCGTGCGAAGCTCAAATGGTCTTGGAGTTGCAGTTCTTTCCACCACCTGCAAACAAACCGTGAGCACAGATTCTAATGGTACGAAGGATGGTATATATGGAGCCCATTTCAAGAGTTAAGGGGCATGGGGTTGTGTATGGACTTAGAGTTTAGTGACGAAATATAAATTGCACCAAGGGAAAGCAGATTTCATCATAGTGTTACTTACAGAGTAAGAGCCCTCAGCTCCTCACAGTACAGAGCTTGCAGGATACTGAAATCCAGCTTTGCAAGCTCCAAGATAGCCGCATTCCTTGTACTCATTTTCTCATAAACTGAGATGAAGTGTCTCGCTTCAACTCTTCGAGGTCTCCTGAAAAGTGGTGTTTCCAGCGTGCGCCGCACCTGATCGAGCAATATTGATGGTGAAATTGTTTGTTGCTCCACGGCACGCTGGAGATGGTCTTTTGTGTAAGCGATCGCGCTGCTGAGTGCTTCTTCATCATGTGTTCGAACATGGGCAGCGTTGTACATGGCCAAGAGGCTTCTTGTGTCGTTGCAGGTAATATTTCCTTCGGCATCTATGAACTTTAGGAATACATCTGCAGCGTTGTCATGTATAGTACATAGTTCTATTAGGACAACTGTTTTTAGAAAATCTCACCTATCCACGTCTTTGAGATTCTAATTATGTTTGTTATACCTGGTGAAACATTGAATCCCTGTTTCCTGAGCAAATAAAAACGAAGGGCCACCGTGTGAAGATCACTGGCTTCATCGCCGGCATCATGAATCCCACACAGCAAATCATTGATCTCCTTCCCATAATGGTAATCCAAACCAAGCTGTTGTAAAGTATCGACAAGCTCAAGCTTCTGGGGCAGATCAACAGAACCCGAATCTACTATTGTTGTCCTCAGCTCTTCTTTCATTACTTCAGCCTTGTTTTTCATGAAAAGACACTGCAAGAGCATGTAACATTAGTACTCGCTTGGTGTCCCAAAATACATGTTGTCTTAGACATTTAGACCTGCACGGTGTCCGAGGTTATGCTTCGATAGTCCATTTTGCATGAAAATATGTTTCAAACAAAAGGATACTACATGATGTGTGTTATATTGTACGTTAAACATTAAGTTGTTTAATTTATGCATATCGTACGTCTATTTAGAGTTGTGCAATGGAAGTAGTGCTAGTTCGTTTGATGCCAGCCTCCAACAGGAAAGTACAACACTGGTGTGTGCTAAATAAATTGAGTTCACCTGCGTCGCAGTGAATGGCCTGAAACCAAGGAAGAAGTCCCCCCAGACGGTGGGGTGGTAAAACCGTTGGTTGTGCTGGTTGTCGCTCAACGTAGGCTGCGAGTGTGGGCGGCGGCGAGTCTCCATGGAGGCTGCCACTGCTGGAGAACGATCGAGCTCAGCTTATCACTTCACTCTGATAATGCTAAGGTTAGTGATGCATGCCTTGTGAACTGGTTGGCTTTATATAAGAATAAGAACAGGAGAGGCCCCTACAAGGTACACGTGTACAATACTGGAGACACACAGGAACACTGAATGCAAAATTCACGTGATATAGTAACTGTCACTTTCAGTATTGTGGCACAAATGTGCTCTTTAATTAAGATTTTTTATTCAAGAAATTATGTAGAGGTTTGAAAATTCTAAGACATGCATCTCTTTCATAGAACGTTGTTCCCTTTCGGCAGGCCACCCAAAAAGATTCTCCATCGCTATCTTATATATCTAGTAACTGGAGGCATTCGGAGGCACACCATGTTAAGTCAAGTTATCTAATTTTTTTTAGATGGTTGGATCTCGAAACAATGGTGAATATGGTTCCATGCACCCACTACAAACCAATGAAAAAAATAACGTGCTATAGCAAAACAGCACCGGCCTCAAAATATGCTATTAGCGTGATATATCGTGCTATAGCGTACTATGAGCGTGATATAACGTGCTACAATGTGCTATTTTTTACAGTGCTATAAACAGTAAAATAAAATAAGAAGGCAAAAAAATCAAACAATTCTAAAATTCAAGGTTACCAAACTAGATCGATTGTTCTATTCACATGTGAAGTTTCACGAAGAAATGACACCCGTGATAACGAAGAAAACAAAATCGGACCTTCAAATTACCTCTAGGATAAAACAAATTAGAATTGTTTGGGAGGGGGGGTAGGGAGGGTCTTGCTTGCAACGGGCAGGCCGAAGTCCTCATCCCAACACGAAGATCATTCCACAA
>CBMN011743916.1:0-10907 GCA_000582825.1 Hordeum pubiflorum | reverse complement strand
CAAAATGGACGTATCACCGACCATCTCCGTCGCCGGCCGATTTCGCCCAAAATCGACGCCGTCGCCCGCCCACCTCCGACCCCTCCGCGACTCCGCCCGCCTGTCCCCCGCCGCCTGCCTCTTCGGAGTAGCGAAGGCTGTCCCTGCAGCCGCCGATTCAATTTCTGCCGCCGCTTCGTATCGAAGTTTCGCCGGACGTCGAGCTGCCTTAATGGCATCCACGGCACGGTTGTGGATGGACTGGGCTTGATCCTAGCCTCGACCCACCGCCGGAGGTAGGGGAGGCGCGCTACGCCGTCCGCCCGACTCGGCCGTTCTTCCCGCCGCCTGAAGCCGGCCACCGACAGCGATGAGCTCCCGCCACCCCTCCGCCGCTCCTCTGCTGCCCCTGTGCCACTCCTTCTCCTCTCTCCGCCTTGAATCATCGCTCATCTGCCGTTGTACCGCCGCTGTCCCAATTCACCATCCCCGCCGCCCCTCCGACGTTCCTCCGCCGCCCCCACTGCCGTCGCCCCGATTCGGCCACCGCCTACTATTTTTTACATCTCCATTTTACATCATCTATTAAAGTTGCCTTTAAAAAAATACAAAGCAGTTTTTAAAGACGTAATTTTTAACATTTTTTATTTTACATCTCCAAATTTACATCTTTTATTCGAGATGCTCTTAGCAGCCAGAAAACAAGGAACAGCTGAACCTTGGGTATCCAAATCGGCTGACCAGCACAGGGGAACGTTGACCGCCACCAACCCCCGCAGCCGCTCCTCCCCGGCGCACGCAGCATACCACCCACGTTCCAGCCGGATAAACAAAGAGCCCAATCAATCACCGGCGGCTCCGCTCAACGATCCCTAGATTACTTCGCCACCAGAAGCCAGGAACCTCGCAGCCGGCAGCGATCCAGAGGAGATGGGCTCCTGCGGGATGACGGCCACGGAGGTAGCGGCGCTGCTGGATCTGAAGCCGCACCCGGAGGGCGGCTACTACGCCGAGACCTTCCGCGACTCCTCCGTCTCCCTCACCACCGCCCAGCTCCCGCCGCAGTGTATGCACTCATATGCTCCCGCCCGCCCATTTCTCCTCTGTCTCATCTGATCCGACCCCTCTCCCCTCCTCGGATGGAGGGATGCTGGTACTACTTCTTTTCAGAAAGATAAACATAGGACCGAATTCAGTCGGGGTTTCTGCTTGTGTCTTCGTCTTAGCATGCGCAGACGTTAGATGATAGAGTAGCATATTCTGGCAGGTGGGAATTCAGATAAAACCAAGCATTCTGTTTGCATCATCAAGTGCCCAGAAATCAGGGGTGTTGATGTGCATATGCTTTGCTTATTGATGCTGTTGTTACATACAGTACATCATGCACTAAATCTGTTTTAATGTGAGCTATGCCACTGGCTGGCTGGTATTGTTTCTGGAAGATTAGATAGCAGTATTGCGCCTCCTCTGCTCCTACCGCACCTGCAAATGGATAGGGTAACATGTCACAAGACGGCTGCATAATTAAAGTTGAATTTGCTAACCGAAACATTGCGCTGTTATCACCGCCTGAACAGTTACAATTACTGCAAGCATCCTTGATAGGAACTCACTGCATTTTGATATTCTCCACAAAGGCAAATTTAGCGTGAGCTACTTTTCTGCTAATTTGGTAACTCCATGTTTGGATTTGTACCTGTTGATGACAGTCTACCTTATATTGTTCTGATTATCAAACAAGCAACATGTGTATGCTTCCTGATTGAAAATATTTACCACGAAGCCGCTCTCCCTCTGTTTTAGTCTGGAGTGCTGTATGAAGTGCATTATAGAAGTGGAGTGCAGGTGACCATGTTCATCAATCTGCATTGAAATACCTCTAATACTTCCTTAATGTATTCTGCAGACAAGGTTGGTCGTGCTGTGAGCACCGCTATCTATTTCTTGCTCCCCGCAGGAAGTGTTTCACACCTGCATCGTATTCCTTGTGCTGAAACCTGGCATTTCTACAAGGGAGAGCCTCTCACGGTTGGTGACAGTTGCATGCTTGCCTTTATATGGGTTGTAAGATTGCCATTTTGATTATGTATTGATAACACAGATATTCTCTGTCTGCTTAGGTCTTTGAGCTACATGACGATGGCCACATTGACCTCACCGTAATTGGTCCACACCTAGACGCTGGCCAGCGCCCCCAGTACACCGTGCCACCAAATGTGTGGTTTGGTTCTTTCCCTACGTTGGATGTTGAATCGTTTGCATCCGATGGCAGCCATCTTGTCAACTCTCGGAAGCGAGACCCCGAGAAGCACTACTCCCTCGTTGGCTGCACCTGTGCCCCTGGCTTTGAGTACGAGGATTTTGAAATGGCCACTTTTGATGATGTGAAAGCTATAGCCCCGAAGGCAGAACCCTTCCTCAACTACCTTATTCCATCCAACAAGTAAGCAGGATCAGAGATGTTCATACTGAATGCAAGCAGCCTATTATGGCATTATCCGCCCTGCCTGTATTGGCTTTGGATATCATTTTCTTTGACTCCACGAGGTCTGTATTTTTAGTCCTGTCACTCTGCTGAAAGAACACTCTCTGTGCTGGTGCTGGTTCCTGGTTGTAACATCTTATGTACCATAACTATTGGAATAAAGTTTGAGCTTAATGTCTAAACAGGAGATTGCTTGTGTAGTTCTGCATGCCTTTGTCAAACACTCGCTCGTTCCGCTGTCCAAAAACTCTGTTCTTCATTCAATTTGACTCAGTTGCAGACATTTTTGGACCCTTTCAACCTGTTCATATTGAAACAGGAGTACATGCCAAGATCCCTGATGGATATTGTTTTTGTGAAACCTTTCTAGTCAGTAAACGAGTCTAGCAAGTCATTTGTAATGTGCTGCAAATGAATGATCTCCCGAGCTTGGAGATCATCGAGTGCGCGGATTTGGGGCCGGAATGTCTCACATTCCAATTGGTTTCATGTCATTTTCTCTGGGATTTGACACATCCCCCTATCGTCTCTAAATGGCTGTCATTGCATATACAGTTAGCTTGTTGTGATCAACTTGACGAGAAAGAAAAAGAAGAAGCAACCGAAGAAACGCTGT
The DNA here is from genome assembly GCA_000582825.1 of Hordeum pubiflorum. Classification (NCBI taxonomy): domain Eukaryota; kingdom Viridiplantae; phylum Streptophyta; class Magnoliopsida; order Poales; family Poaceae; genus Hordeum; species Hordeum pubiflorum. The sequence goes on along the minus strand of CBMN011743916.1, from coordinate 7,827 downwards.
CAGGCTAACTGGAACAAACGCTGCCAAACCAAACCCTATTTCTTAAGCAAGTTTATTATACCCCAAAATCACGCTGACAGCGGGGGCGGACCGACGGAGGACCGCTTCTGGATCTTTTCCGCTCCGGTGATTACGAACCAGCCCACAGGTTTTCCTGCAAATTACGCCCCGCGTGCCACTCATATAAATGCTGGGCTCCCCTTCAGGTCTCTCCCCACAATCCCAATCCCTACCCCCGACCCCGACTGGACGCGCAGCTCTCTCCCTTCCCAACCGAGGCGGCGCGACCTCCTCCCGCCGCCCCGCCGGACACCTCGCCGCCCCTCCGTCCAGATCCGCCTCCCTCGTCCTGCCGCCTCCCAGATCCAGCGGCCGCCTCCCCTCCGATCTTATTCTGTTGGTAAGCCAGGGTCCGTGCGACGCGAATGCATAAGTAGATAGATTCCGAGTAAACTCTAGCGAACGGACATGTTTGTTTGGGGGGTGGGCGTCACAAATTTACAATCGTATATTATGTGCGCACTGAAGGATGGAGGCATATATGCCTAGTTGTTTGTGACCTCACATACTGGATTAGTACCCAAATATCTAGATGGTCCAGAATATTCTGTGCTTTGTTTATCAGTTTCTCTGTTTTCCTTATATTTCAGTTATGCGATCAGATATTCAGGTACATATTTGTTCGTGATTTCGTATTGTTAGTTGCTAGAGCACGAATTGGTACTGTAAGTTTTTGTTTATCAGTTTCTCTGTTTTGGGTTCCTCATATTTCAGTTATGCGATCAGATATTTAGGTACATATTTTTTCTTGATTTCGTATTGTTAGTTGCTAGAGCACGATTTGGCACTGTAAGTTTTGAGTAATATCGAGAGGCAAGTTTACATGAATGTCGTGTGTGTGATTGCTCTGTTTATTTTGTTGTCAGTCTGTACTTCAGCTGTGTCTGCAATTGTAGAGATTGTCCCTAGTCCCAGTTACTTATTTTGTTGGTGAGCACCCAAAAGGAGTAGATATTGTCATCTTTGTTTCTCTGTTCTAGACAATTGATTTCTCAACATGCTATCTTCATTATAAGTTTTCCTTTCATCTTCTGTATACTAATGTTGAATGTACGATACTTCTGATCTACGTATGTCTTAAAGATGTGATATTCAGTATCTTTAGTTGTAATAATCAGATATGAGTTTGTCATTATGCCTTAACTTAGCACTTGTTCAAGAGCAAATGGCCGCGTGCCCTAAACTGTATCAGCAGACTAGAGTAGACCTCTGCTGTCGTTTTGAACACCTGAACAGGAGTTGCCTGAAAAGTTTTCACTAATCGTCTTCACTATCCCTTGTGACTTGTGAGCATGCTGGTTGTTTTGTGTTGGATGTACTTCTGTAATTTTCATGGAGCTATGACAATCAATACAAATATCTTAGCCTCTTAGTACTGCCTGACTTTGTTGATGTTGGTCACACATGTGCTGTCTAGACTGTTTATGGAGCTCCTGATTTCATCATTAGATTTAGTAGTCTCTTTTCTACAGTTCTGCCAGCAACTGGTGGTATATGAACTGATACTGCGATACTCTAGTCTCCTTTCTGTAATGATGATGGTGTAATTTTAAATTCAATTAGTTTGTTGTATCTCACCTTACATGGAGAATCATCAATTCTGATCTTTGTCTTGTTTAATCCAGGTAGCAGCCTCTGTATCGTTGCAATCTGACAAAGTGGAGGGCCTAGAAGGTGAAGCTTCTTTTATGTCTGAACAAGCATCGGTTTATTTGGGATCAGTTGGATTGCTGGGAGTGTATTCTCGTTCAACGAGAAAAAGGCACAAGTTTTTGCTCCCCTGCATGCATCAAGAGCCTATTAGGATTTCTGGTTCTGAGAATTCACTTGCCACCGCCAGTGCTCAAAGCCAGCCCGGTTTTCTTCAAGGACCAGCAGCTACTCTCATTTCTGAAATTTTCCACATCTGATAGTATCTGCTGCAGAAAGTTGAGTCAAGATGGCGCTACAAAACATTGGTGCTTCAAACAAGGATGATGCCTTCTACAGGTACAAGATGCCCAGAATGTTGACAAAAATAGAAGGCCGTGGTAATGGCATCAAGACAAACATTGTGAACATGGTTGATATAGCAAAGGCACTTGCTAGGCCCGCTTCCTACACAACTAAGTACTTTGGATGTGAGCTTGGAGCACAATCAAAATTTGATGAGAAGACAGGAATCGCCTTGGTCAATGGTGCTCATGATACTTCAAAGCTGGCTGGCCTTCTTGAGAACTTCATCAAGAAGTATGTGCAGTGTTATGGCTGTGGCAATCCCGAGACTGAGGTCCTCATCTCCAAGAAAGAGATGATAACTCTGAAATGTGCTGCCTGTGGCTTCCTCTCTGATGTTGATATGAGGGACAAGCTCACTACATTCATCCTGAAGAACCCGCCAGAACAGAAGAAGGGAGGCAAAGACAAGAAAGCTATGCGAAGAGCTGAGAAGGAGCGGATGAAAGAAGGTGAAGCTGCTGATGAGGAGATGAAGAAACTCAAAAAGGATGCAAAGAAGAAAGGAGCTTCTTCCAAGGATACAAAGAAAAAGGCTACTGGGGGAGGTTCTGATGAAGAACATGCAACCTCGCCAACTCATAGTCAAGGTGCCGACTTTGCAGCTGCTGCAGATGATGATGATGATGACGATGATGTGCAGTGGCAGACTGACACGTCAGCGGAAGCTGCCAGAAAACGCATGGAGGAGCAGCTGAGTGCAGCAACTGCTGAAATGGTTATGCTTGCCACCGAGGAGACGGAGAAGAAGAAGAAACAGGCCCCGCACAAAGAAGGCAGTGCCAATGGGACACCAAAGGCTGAAGATAATTCCAATGGCAACCAGACCGAGCCCAAGACCACTCCTTATGATGAACTGGTTGAAGAGATCAAGACCAACTTGGGCAATGCTGCCACCGCAGCTCAGCTCAAGGGTGTGCTGTCCTCCTCTGCCCTACCCCCCAAGGACGTGATGCATGCTCTCTTTGAGGCGCTCTTCCATGGTGCGGGCAAGGGGTTTGCGAAGGAAGTGGTGAAGAACAAGAAGTACCTTTCTGCTGCGGTGCCTGATGAAGGGTCCCAGATGCTCCTGCTCCAGGCTATCGAGGCGTTCTGTGGCAAGTGCAGTGCTGAAGCCCTGAAGGAAGTCCCCGTCGTCCTGAAGGCCCTCTATGATGGAGACGTCCTCGAGGAAGAAACCATTGTCCAGTGGTACAATGAGGCTGTCGCTGCCGGCAAGAACTCCCAGGTGGTGAAGAACGCCAAGCCGGTCGTGGAGTGGCTCCAGAGCGCCGAATCTGACGACGACGAGTGAGAGGCTGTACTGCGGTTCCCTAGCTACCACCCACTACTGAGTGTCTTTGATGAGTTTTCCATAAGTGTCGGTCATTGTCTTTCAACTTTTCGTATTTGCCTGGTGTTTAAGCCATTGAGTTATTGGTTTATTTCTGTATCGAGTCAGTTAAAACGAACGACAATATGTCTGGTCGGTTGCATCTGGTCTGGCTGTTTGTTTTCTTGCCATCGTTCGATGAAACTATGTTTGAATACATTAAATGTGCGATGCTGTTATATGTTGTTTGCGCAGATTTTCTCTATAATTTATGTTATACGCGTTATTGAGTTGCGTGCCTGAGCCTTTTGCTTATCCAGAAATCTCATGGTACATGAGACAGGTAATGTTGATTTTCCAGTTACATAGCTTCCTGATGAGGTTCTGTTCAACCTAGTCAAGTAGTTCGTGATATCAGCCAATGTTGATTTGGCAATTACATCGCTGTCAATCTGTCATGAAATCACCTGGATGTATTATCTTTGTATCTCTATGAGAGAGAGGTTTTCAAACTTAAATTGACAAATTCGGTTGTGATTTGCGGAGATATATAGCACTAGAATTTTTTGGCAAGGTCCATGGCACTTCATGCTCTCCTTTGTACTACATGCCAACATTTTCTTATTTGGAGCTACTAATAGTAGTACATGCCAAACACTGGCATGTCTAAAAGAATACTACCATAGATCAGAGCAGAGCAGAGGTACAAAAATGGCACCCGTAGAACGGTAGAAGCCTCTTAATTCAACTTCTCATATACTTATAATAACTCTAGTCGATCATATCGCCCTGGGCAGCGGCAAGCTCGACCTCTCCCGCGTCCACAGCAGGGAGCTCCTGGAGCCGCCCCCGCAGCTTGGCCTGCTCGTCCCTGAGGCCGGAGTTGTCGCGCAGCAGGCGGTGGCAGTCCCTGAGGACGCGGTTGAGCTGGTCGAGCAGCTGGCGGTTGGCGCCGCGGAGGTGCACCACCTGCGCCCACAGCTCGCTCAGCTGCTTCTGCTTCCTCATGCGCGACCGCCGCGCCGACTCCCGGTTCGACACCATCCGCCGCCGCCGCCGCTCCTCCGCCAGGCCGCCGCAGCCCGCCCCCTGGCGGCGGCGGTGGTGCTCGTCCGACTCGTCCGAGTTGGACGACCTGGTCCCGGGCGGCAGGAGGAGCCCGCCGGCTGCGGCCTCGTGGAGCAGCTGGGCGACGACGTCGTTCTGCTGCTGCTGCTGGTGGTACGAGGAGGACGACGTCGCCTGGGGAACCATGAGGCCGCCGGCGTTGTACTGGAAGAGGAGGTCGTCCGGGGCCACCTGGCAATGGGGCCTGAAGGCGGCGGTCGCGGTCGCCGCCGACAGGTACGGGACGCTGGCGAACTCGGCGGGGTACATACTTGCTCGATCGGTCGGTCGAGCGAGTGAGCTATGGAGTCGGGCGGAGAAGAGGGCGAATGGCCTGTGATTATGGAGGGAGGCGAGAGGGCAGCGGGGTGGGTTTTATAGTGGAGGCGTGCAGCTGCAGGAGCAGGACCCACGTCGTCCAAGCTGCCTTTTCTTCTGCTGCGTGCTTCCTTCCTGGATGGATATAGTGCTGAAGCAGAGCTTAGCTTGATGGGCATAACAACATGGGATTGACACTGAGACTGGGACTGGGATCGGATTAGCAGGGGGTCTGGGTGGGCATCATGCAGCGTTGTTTTATTCTCGTGCCAGCTTTTGGAGAAAATGTGCGTGCCCCCCTCCAAAAGTGCGTCCGTTCGTTCGCTCCGCTCCGATCAAAATGAGAAAACAAGGCCAATGGGGTGCTGCAGGGCCGCTTTGTGTTGTGACACATCACTGGCGCCAGGTGCTGAGGCCATTCAGAGGCACGGTGGTTGGGCAACAGACCAACAGTGACAGGCATGTCGGGGTGAATTGTCAAAGGGGGAGAAACGGGGGCGTATAGGCGGTATGCAGTGTGTTTGTGCGGCTCCAAAGAGCAGTAAACATGGACCGGTTAGGGCAGCTCACCCCCAGATTTGCTTCGGGCATCCATCCGCCAAGAGAGGAATCAGTCCACGGACCGTGATATCAGAGACGGCCATTCAATGTTGTTCACATTCATTTCAACCCCTGTTTCAATTAATCGGATGAAATTCATGTGAACACAACGTCTTTCATCAAAATTTGGATTAAAAATAGCACAAATCATCCATACATAGCATGTAAATAAGTCGAGTACAACAATGTTTCAAATTCAGATTAATCAGATTTTCTACAAGTTTTTCACAAACAGGGCATGTCGTCCCACATATAGTGCCCCTTCACCTTCATCCAACAATGCATATGCATAAATGACCGTCCCTCTATCCCGTTATACATCATGGCAAGCGCGTGCGGGATACACAATGTGAATAACAACATTGAATGAATCAACGAATCAATCAACAAGTTGAGCAAGAAGAAGCAAAACTTACGAGCGCAATGGCCACCTTGCCTCCAGCATATCAACCGCCCCACGAAACTTGGTGACGGGGGTCTGGATGGCGTACCATCGATACGATAACGACCTCACATTGCGATCGTGGATGATGTGCATGCCATATGGCGTAATGTGCTTTCGTGCGTGAAACGATTCATGCACTTGTTGTCAGAATGTCCCCCCTCGGCTCGTGCATACGAAATCCACGGATACGGCCAACCACACATCGCAGAACAACTCATCCTCCATGGTCGAGTACCCCGCCATCCTTCTTACTCTACAAAGACGACATGATGTTCGAAAATAAGCTCAGTGGCATCTGATTGAACATCTACTGGGCGTGGTGTCCACCATGGCCGACGTCGACAGGGGTAGTGTACTAGCCTACGGACATGTCCTTGGTGGACGACGCTGTCAGGAAAGGCGAGCGGGCGGGTTGATGCTGGTTGCTGGTGTCCGGCAATGCCTGTGTGCCGGACGGAGAGGTACAACGACGTCGACAGAGGAGGAGGGTGCGGATGCAAAGCAAGGGGGGGAGAAGGGGCCAAATGGAAGAAAATGGGACGAGGAGCGCGGATTAGTGGGCCGGGAATGTCGGAGTCCTACGTGGCTGCTATCCGGACTCCCGCAAAGCCCACCCCACCCCACTTTGCTCTCACTTTGCGGGAAAAAGTGCGTCTGGACAGCTCAGCAGACCGATACATGCCCGCGCTAAATGATACAACACGTTCGGACAACACGGTCCAAATGGTTACGAACGGTTTGAGGATCAACATGGGAGATGCCCTTACTCTATCGAGTAGTATGAGACAGATCAGGTCTTCGTTTCCAGACTGGGTTGTTCTTGCCTTCTCAGGGCATGGCCAATGCCTAGCCTCAAGGTGATGCTCCGCATGCCATGTAGGATCGGATGTAGGTTTGGATGGTGTAGCGGGATCCTCAGCAGAAGGCGGGTGCTTGAGAAGAAAAAGTGTGGTCCGATGCAAAAAGCTGAAAAGTTAGAGTAGAAAATAGAGATGCATGTATACGGGAATCTCTATTTTCTTTTTTAATGAGGCCCACTAGTGATAGCTTGCATTGAAGAGAAAAAATCAATGTAGATACCTTAAACTACTACTTTTTGTAATGGGCATCTATATTCATATGCCATCATTATACATGGCCTCAAAGAAATCTTAAGCAAGCAACGGGGGCATCTTTTCAGAAAGGGAAAATGAGGAAGATGATGAGGCTGGCCTGTTGTGTACTACTGTTGCCCCTAGAGGAAATTCACTTGGATAATGAGAACGTGGAACTTCTGCAGTTGGCAACTTGCTACTAATTTTCTCATCACCTGAGAAAATCATGTCCACTAGCTAGGGTGGTACACCTCATATTTTTTTGTTGTTCACTTCTTTCGTCCTTTCTATCTAACTGTCGGTTGGTTCTAAAGAACAGTATCTCTGATTGCCTGCAGTCTGACGTTTGTCCCAAGGAACAAACCTTAGTTTTGCCAGGTGCCAGGAGTCCCTAACTCACGTTCTTTCGAAAAGAGGGTTAAAAACTCGTCGTAAAGTCAGTAGTCGCTCAAGTAGCTAGTTTCTGAAGCTGCTTGGTGTTAAGAGTTTTAGATCATCTCTATGCGATCCCACAAAATCTAAACCTTTATATGTCCCATTATCTTTTCACTGCTTATATTTGCTCCTCTAAAAAAGCTGTTCCCTGCCGACCTCTTAAATTTAACTCTGTAAAAAAGAAATCACACAAATTTGAATAATACGAATTGCATAACCATACTACATTGCATAATAGATAGCATAGGTTCATACTACATTGCATAATACAAATTTAACCTACTTGATTCGAACGAAATAATAAAAACAAACAACTAATATTACTTGCCCTCTTCTGCCGCTATTTCGGCCTCGAGAGTCGCCCAATCCATGCCGGAGCCGGAGCCCGAGCCGAAGTCGTCGTCGTCGGAGCCATCTGATGAGAGCTCGAACACGTCCGCCCCACCGCCCCCCCCCCCCCC
>CBMN011743915.1:0-24589 GCA_000582825.1 Hordeum pubiflorum | reverse complement strand
AGTATTTTGGCTGGCTCTCGGGTGTTTTCCCGATTTTAGAGAATATATAGGGGAAGAATTAGGTCAGGAGGCTGCGGGAGGTGGCCCTAAGCAATCAGGGCGCGCCATGTTGGCTTGGCGTCACCCTGTGTGGCCTCCGGTCTCTCTTCGAAGCTTCCAGATCTAATTTTTGTCCAAAAAAAATCATCAAAAAAGTTTCGGGGCGATTGGACTTCGTTTGGTNNNNTATTCCTGAAAGGCCAAAAACAAACAGAAAACAGCAACTGGCACTNNNNACTAGGTTAATAGGTTAGTGCACAAAAATGGTATAAAATAGCATATAAATGCATATAAAGTATCCAAGACTGGTAATATAGTAGCATGGGACAATCAAAAATTATANATACGTTGGAGACATATCACCATGTCATACGGCTGAATAGGATTCGCCAATTTGATTGGGCTCGGATCAGCGGAGAAGCTTTAGTTTTCACTTGTGTCTACTCTCTCCAATTCTAAATATAAGACCTTTTATATATTGCCAATTTGATTGGGCTCGGATCAGCGGAGAAGCTTTAGTTTTGACTTGTGTCTACTCTCTCCAATTCTAAATATAAGACCTTTTATATATTTCAATACAGACTACATATAGATGTATATAAATATATTTTAGAGTATAGATTCACTAGTTTTGCTCCATATGTAGCCTACATTGGAATCGCCTTAAATTTAGGAACGAAGAGAGTAGATATTTGCGAGCTTATTATTACGCGGGTGCAGAATGAGCTTATCAATTAATTAATATATATCCATAGACGCTAAAATATGTATCTAATATACATACAGGCAACCGTAATGAATGAAAGTAAACACCCAATGTGTTGCTAGACACATTTCAGTTGTGAAAGCTCTTAACCACTTGCCAATGCACACTTCATTCTACTTACATCACTTCTTCTCCTCTGGTCTTTGATGGGTTTCTAGGGGCGCCTACTCTTTTTGCACAAGGGATACCTGAACTCTCTGCATTGCAGCCTACCCAACGAAATTCCACAACAAGCTAGCTTGAACTACCTGAGTAGCTTGAATTGTAGAAGCAGTAGTACATACGAAGCAAGAATACAGCTCGTGACAACCAATCCTATTATATCAGGGCATGCTCAACGGGTTCCTTAGCTCACACCGGAGTAGTAGATAAAAGAGTCACAACGGTATAATTTGCAGCAGCGATATTTGCTTTCTTCCTCCTCCCACATTGTTCTACGGTCATCAGCCTAGCCAACTACTCACATAGCAAATGTCATAAAAATATCTAAAGTACAAACATGTGCATACGTTGTTCTAGACCCCTTGCACACTACCTACACTACTTTAGCTTTGTTCATTAGTTTCACAACAACCACTGTTGGGGGGCTTTCACCTTTGGTCATCCTTTGCTCATATATGTATACTCTCTCATGTTCTCTTCTGCTCACCCTTCTGCCTCTTGTAGCCCACGGTGGCCCTCCCAAGTACGTAGCTAGATTGTACTCTCAAACATACATATGTATGTTTGGAGTCGAATTACATATATATGATGGTGAGAGAACAAGCTCCCTTGTTTGGGAAGAGGAGGCACCGGGAACCTGCTAGGAACAAAACTAGCACGATGCGCTTTGATTGTGCCGCCTGATCCAACAGATGTGTCAGATGCCTCATCCTCATTCTAGTAATACTGTGGTGCCTACGAATAGCCAACAAGTTTCTCATGGTATCTTGGCTCGACATTGAACTCATCCAGCTCTGAGGGGTCATTTGTCGGTTACTTAACAAGGGCACATTGTCACTGAAAGATGTTCCTGTAAATTGTTCAAATTTTAAATGAGAAATCAATTAAAAAAATTACTTCCATGTTCTACACATGTGCGTATGTTGTCCTAGACTCCTTGCACTGGGACCTACACTGCTTTAGCTTTGTTCATTAGCTCCACACCAACCACTGTTGGGGAGATTTCACCGTCATCATCCGCTCATATATGTATACTCTCTCATGTTCTCTTCTGCTCACCCTTTTGTATTTTATTGTCAGATTTCTCCTTCTGTATTTTATCCCTCAAAAACAGTCTTGCACAGGTTTAGTGCGATACGTATTTTATTGTCTAGGTTTATTTTGACACATGTTTAATTGTCTGAGTGTCCTTCCACTAGGCGTACATAATTGTCGAACGGTTGAGGACGCTGCTGCTAAAAATCGGGCTGCTTGGCTGAAACGACATTTTTGGGACTCAAGATAGTGCGGTTGACACTGTGAATGCAAGAAACTCTGGGCGGCAGAACCTGGCCCACTCTCTGGGGCATGGCGGCCATTTCACTTGCAAAAAAAGCTTTCAATCACAATGGCAGCCAGCAGCAACACACACTTCATTCTACTAACATCACTCTATTTCCTCTGGTCTCTGATGGGTTTCTGAAAGGCACCTACTCTGTTTTCACAAGGGGCACCTGAACTCTCCAGCGGAGGTGCCCCTCCATGTCCTAACTGAGGGCACCGCCCACCCACAACAGCTCACCGCAGCAATGAAATACAAAAATTCTCAACGTCCTCATTGATTATCAGACGGAACAACACGCAATAGCATCTAGAACTAGGTGTACAACAAACATTATTGCATCATTTCTAGTCTGATACAGTAAAACATAGGCCTGGAGTTGTCCTATACACTGATAACTACAACAGTCTGAAACAACTCACAAGCAAAACCCCTTTTTTACATTGATAACTACATGTCATCAAAAATATCTTAATACATGCATGTGCATATGTTGTCCTAGATAGACACCTTGCACTGGACTATACACTGCTTTAGCTTTGTCCATTAGTTTCCACACCAACCGTTGTTGTGGGGCTTTCACCTTTGGTCATCCTCCGCCCATATATGTAGACTCCTCCATGCAGTGGCGGAGCCAGTAAAATGGAATGGGGAGGGCCAAACGTTGTTAAACCTCCTTGGGGAGGGCCAGTCCATTAAAATACATTGTTTTAACAGCAAAAAAAAAAAGTGTTTGCACTAGTATTAGGTTTAAACCAGTGACATTAGGGGGGCCAGGCCCCAGCTGGTCCACCCTGTCTCCGCCACTGCTCCATGCTCTCTTTTGCTCATCCTTCTGCCTCTTGTAGGTTGTAGTTCCCAAGTCCTAACTAGTTTCGTGCTCTCAAACATATGTATGCATGTTCGGAGTCGAATTACATATATGTGATGGTGAGAAAGCTAGCTCTCTTGTTCGGGAATAGGAAGCACCGGGAACCTGCTAGGAACGAAACTAGGCTGATGCTCTTTGATTGTGCCGCCCGATCCAGCAGTTGCGTCATATGCATCTTACGGGTTCTTGTCATACTGTGGCGCCTATGAGTAGCCAGCAAGTTGTTCGCGATATCCCGGATCGACATCGAACGCGTCCAGCTCTGAGAGATTATGTGCGAGTCACTTCACTTGGGGACATTGTCACCAAAAGAAGTTTATGTGACTTGTTCAAATTTTAAACGAGAAATCAAAATAAGTTTATGATCGCGTAGATTTCTCACGAGCTATATCACGTCTTTGCTTGCGATACAGCAGCATCCGAAGGCAGATTTAACAAAAGGAAAGCAAGTAATTGACCTCTCAGGGAGCATGCCGAAGTGCAAACATGTAATAACAGCAGCGCCGCTTTGGGAGGCTCCCGATGCAAACCATGCTAAGCTAAATATTGATGGCACATTTGTTAAGGAAAATGGCACGGCTGGGGCTGGCATGATTTTACGTGATCATGAAGGTGACGTCATCTTCGCCGCTACATGGGTGCTTTTTAACTATGGTGATCCCCTGGAAGCCGAGATGGCGGGCTCTGGATGAAGGACTTCGGCTAGCTCTCCACTAGACTAACCTGCCGCTGCTTGTTGAAATGGATTGTGATGAGCTGTTAAAGATGGTGCAGTCCAAAGATAAAGATCGGTCGAGGTATCCGTACCGGGTTAATGAGATCAGAAGTGTTCTGCCTCAAGAAAAGAACATTAGTCTAGCTAAGATTAGCAGGTACGCAAATGCGGCGAGTGACACCCTAGCTTGTATGGGTCGTTCGCGACAGCGCACGGCATGCTGGCTCCGGAATTCCCCTAGAGAGATAGCTAGTATTGTTGAATCTGAATGTAATCATCATTGATCAATAAAAAGTTCCTTTCCCGCAAAAAAAAATTAGAAAAAAATTACTGTCTTGTTGTAACTAGCTAAAGTAGACTCCGTCGTGATGGTCTATGCGCTATGACTATGAAGTGTATTCCCGACAGTAACTCACGGGTGGCGGATGGATGCAAGCATCGCGGTGTGCCATTTGGCAAGTTGTTCTTCCTTATTGGAGTATTTGTTTGTGCTATATTCCGTTAGTTGGTTTGGTTGTTTCCCACCTGATGCCTGCAGCAACCAAGGGGAAATATGTTTACAGGACAAGGGTAACCATAAGTGTTAGGTGAAGAGAAAGTCTCATCACCTTGTTCTCCCATGGAGCGTGTGTTTCTCTTTTGCCCATGGTCAACAACTCTGTGCTTATATACCTTTGTCAATTATGTTTAAATAATTGCGAGTCTATTACTTTGGTGCCCAGGCTTATGAATTAATTGATCTATCCATAAACACTAAAAAATGCGCTTAACATACAGGTAACCGTAACAAATGAACTAAACAGCCAACTTGCAAGACACCTTTCACTTGCAAAAGCTCACTGTACTTGCAATAAGTATCAGTAGGTTAGCATGATCAGCCAATGACTTGTAGCATAGCAGGATAGTATACATCATTATAGTATTCCATCATTTTAAGTCTCAAAGCATAGGTCTTTGCTCAGCGAAAATGAGCCAGGAACGAAGACCTACCTGGAGTTGTGTTATACAGTATGAAACAACTCACAAGAAAAACCCTTTTTTTACATGTCTCGATAACTTCAGCTCTCCAGAAAACAACATGCAAACTAGCTCGTATAGCAATGTCACAAACCTCACATTCTCTATGGTTGTTGTGCCCCTAGCAACTTCGACATCCACCACACCCTGGTACTGGCCGCCAATTAGGCCATGCTCTCCCTTGGCATGCCTCGAGCAGTCTGACTCAAATTCCTCACAGGAAGTTCCTCTGCACAGCTCCGGATGAGAAACGGGACGACAATCCTTGTGCCGTGTTCTCTGGATCCAAAGCCACATTTTGCCGCCCGGCGGTCAAGTCTTTCTCACGGTCCCACGGCTTCCAGGGGTGGTTCTCCTCCCATTCTTCCTTCCCTCGTTGTTGCTTTTGCTTCTTTTTCTCCTTTTTGCTCTCTCGGTGCTTCTGCACAAGAGATACTGACCGCTTGGAGGAGTTGTATTTATCCACGAGGGAAGCATCTGAGCTTTTGCCCTTCTCTTCATGTCCATCTGCAATTGCCTTTGCTTTGTTGTAGGCTTCTAAGTAGCTGCAACAAACAGCATTAACACTATCAGCAGCAGTACATCATTATTTTTATGTATTAGCATGTCAAGTAAATGAAAGACAAAAATGTCGCCAAAAACTACTGATTTTTGTAACAAAGCCACTCTGTGCCAGTACTCTGGTCATACTTGCTGGTACAGAACATATTGCTTGATAGTGTAACAAAGAAGGAAAACAACAAAGGCAGAATCGTACTTTTGCTGTGCTTTCTGGGCTCTATCAAGAGGACTGTCTGTCCATGCACTTGTGTCACCACGTCCTTCCTTGCCATTCATGCTAAACGCTGTAGTTGAATGCATTGGTACTCCCGCCTGTGAAACAAGGTATTATTAGATACAAACATGTAACGCAAGTACCTTTTTCCTATTTAGAGCATAGGTAAACAGTGAATTAAGGAGATATATTATAATCATTTACTTTTCTTTCAGGTGGCAATGTAGTCATCCATTCATCGCGTGTAGGTGGTGCCTCTGGCTGTTTCGGAACTGCCAAAAGTTCTTCATCGCCTTCAAGAGATATACCTAAGAATAAAAATAGCTATTAAGATACCGAAAGTGCTACTCTGCTCCTGAGCGCAAACGCACCCACCATGAAAGGTAAATCCGAAGGAAAAAAATAGTAAAACAAATTCAAAAACTCTGAATTCTTTTGGCAACAAACATTGCTTAGTGCTTCTACCTGCGTGCAAATCTTCGTGAAGGAATGGCATTCATGGTGGTCTGGGCACTCAACCATGCTTGTTGTCAAGAAATTCAGATTTTTTGGATTTTTACTATTTTTTCGGATTTTACTGTTTGTCAGGATGCGTACATGCTCAGGGGCAAAAAGTCCATGTCCAAAAGATACCATATTTATATCATGCCCTATTCTTCAATTTTCACAATTATCAGCTGTCCCCAGATTACATTAAATGAAATTACTGCAAATAAATGCTGAGAAAATACAAACACGCCTGAAATAGAATATCTATAGTACGAAGGTTTAAGCACAAACCAAATCATTATGATAAGGACCACATGGTCAATCAAACCAAGCTTTAAAAATCAATGCTGCTCTCGCCATCACCACAATAACAAAGAGCAGTTCTCTGTCATTCATGGCCCAGAATACAATTCCATAACTAGAACAGCGTATAAGGATTTTCTCTAAAATATGCATCGACTGAAAACAAAATTGTTATTGTGCTTGCTGCAACGCCCATCATTTTTCCTACATTAGCACATTTATGAGTTTTAACATTGTCGTTATTCGTAGTACCTTGTAATCGTCTCCATTCTGCAGCCTCACGCATTGCTTTAAGCTCAACCTACAAAAATACCGAAAAGGGGTAAACATCAGGATTCATGCAACTGAGAGTAGTATTGTCTATGGTCCTAACAACTACAAAGGTGACCTTGACAAATGTAGCATAAGTTACCTCGAATTGTTCCATCTCTTCTTTCTTTTGTATCTTCTCATCTATTGCGCCTCTCTGCGATCAATGACATGTAGTCAGCACAAAATATCAGTTGAGAAGGGGAAAGGAAGCTGAGAAGTACTGTCAGACCATTAGCAAGCCAAAATCAAGAAAAGGTCATAACAAGTCCTTCCACCAAACTTAAAATGCGTGTTGTAGCTAAATAGTCAATAATTGTGCCCTATCCAAGAACAGAATGCAATTTGAGCATACCACATCATACATCAATATTTTCTCCTTGGCAAATATATAATATTTTCTGTTGTTTAAAATCGGAAAATCATTTCAGCTACTATTTTATCTCAACCCATCGAAACACTTAATTTATTGTTTTTCATAAGAAAGCAAACGGATAGCTATTTAAAATAATAGGGACATTTTGCAAATGATATGCTATTCAAGACATGTACGGATGTACCTTTTGAGGGTCTTGTAAGTCTTTAAAAGCATTATTCAATTTCACAAAAGCCTCCTGTGCTGAAGGATGAGGGCACTTGTCCGGATGCACTAAAAGAGATAGCTTCCAATACCTATAATACAAGACAAGAATGATTGATCAGGCTGACAAATAACAAGGCAACACAGACAGAGTAGATCAATCAATCAGCTTGCTCAATACAGGAGACATGATGAACACCAACTTCAGGGTAAGTGATTCTTGATATGAAAGGTCATCAATTGGCAGGTCAACTCCAGGCATTTTAAACAGGGGCTCACCGACTTCAGTGAAGTATCGAATGCACAGAAACTTCAGGGCAAAGTATCAAACATCTTGACAGATAATAACCATGAAGGAAGACAACATTCAAATTTTGAAACTTGGATATTCGAAATGATGGATAAGGACCAAAAAACAAGTTTTGTCTGCCAGAAGTTTGTTCTGTGACACATCATAAAAGTTTTGTTTCGAAAGTAAATGATCTAAGCATGTACTACTCAGTTGGATTCTGTTTGCTGTTTGCCTCTCCTAAAACAATGGGCAATGCATTAAACTTAAGACCCCAACAGATCTCCATAGGATTATAACAATATACCATGGACAATTATCCTCAAGAGATATTGGCTGTGACTAGTAAATTATTGGGAATTAGACCACCATGAACGTTTTCATTTGTTTTGTCGGCACGTTCTTAACTCTATGATGGTATGGGCTCATTTCATGACAGAGATGAATCAGATATGTGGAAAAATTACAAGAGGCAGTAGAACGTCAAACTTATTATATTTACCATCATGAAATACCATAATAGATTAATATCCTGCACATTTTCATTATTCTCAACAGAAAGTGAGGTTTGTGTCATTTACAACTATTGTGAAAAACCTTAATCAACAACGTAATTTTGTGATGCTTATTTACATACAGGTATATCACATATTAATATGTATAATAATTAATAAACATGGAATGTACACAAATAACCACCTTTTCTTGATGTTATCAGGCGACATCTTCCAATTTATGCCCAGAACATCATAGAGTGCATCTGCATCAGCACCCAATATTCTAGTAACCTACACCCAATTCCATGAAAATTAAGATCAAAAGTTAATGGTGCACGGCAAATGAAAACAGGTATGTTATAGAAAACAGCCTCAAGTATATGAGCTGAAAAAAAAAATCATTTTCAATCCACTAAAGTTTATCCAAAGCCAGCCAAACATTCAGAATCTTAGGTATAATACAAGCATATAGGTCTCCAAACAAACTACCCTAGAACAGAGAAGCTGGGATCCCGATAACAATTAAAGATATGTTCCTGAACATTGGATGACAAAAGTAACAAATAACCTCACATAATGTTCTTGAACATTTTCATTTTCATTTTCATTTTCACAACATTGGATGAGATTTTGCGAAAATGAAAATGTCGCTGAAAGTGTACCTCTTCAAATCGCTCGGCTTCATTTGCAGATGCAGCTTCAGCGACCATGGCTGGTGGTGGAGGACCTATAAGAAAACCATCATCAGCTTCCAATTCAGCATCCCTGGAGATAGAGAAAATATAGTTACTCTTTAAGAACATAAAACTGTGCTGAATGAGTTACTCATCGAGTGATGCAACTCTTAAGGTCCTGTGTGGTCAGCTCTTGACTGAGTAACAAATCACAAGGTCATAAAACAAAATCTTACCGGCACCTAAGAGCCTCTGTCATTTCAGCTGCTGCAGCTAGTAATTCACGTGATGGCATTGCAGGACCAATTACCCTGCATGCAACAAAACCATGTCGGACAATAACCGAGTAATGATTAATAAATTAGCATATTAATGCGTTGACGTGACTGGGAAATAAGTAATTCAAAATAGTGACCTGATGCATTAAGCACTCGGCAAATGCCTAATCTAGAAATCAGGAATCCGAACATTCCAACATGTTTTGTGCAATAAGAGAAATGGCAAGAATTAAGAAACAACAGGAGGATCCTGAATTCTTGATATGCTGAGAACAAGGCACATGGCTAATCATCATAGAGAACAGACACCAATGACCAGTATGCGGATGTACACATGCACATTATAAAACAAACCTCAGTGCCCTTTGCTAGTGCCACTAGGGTACAAACGAGAACCTAACTTTAAATTATGGACAATTTACCCAGCCTAGTTCAGGATATACCAAACCGGAAAATTTATTAAGTCTGTAATCATGACAAAAGAAGTCAGCTATAACCAAGAACAATATTTTGGCATGTTTGGTTTGCAACTAAGGTTGCCTAAGGTTGCCACACCTAAGGTTAGGCAAGTTTGACCAACTTAGGTGGGTGTTTCGTGTTTGGTTCAAGCCACATCTTAGGCATGTTGCTTTTTGCCACACTAGGGTCACACATCACATACACTCGAAAAGTGTGGCAAGATTCCCTTAGGCTTGCCAACTTGTGGCTCCAATTTTATTAAACTAACCTTAGGCAAGTTTGGCAAAAATGTGTGGCAAAGTGTGGCATTGCTAGGACTAGAACCAAACAACCCCCTAACAGAGCAATTCTGGCACATAGGTATTACCTCTTTATAGGGGTGTCCTCTTCCCGATCAACTTTTCCTCCATCTTCAGGAGGAATGTCATCTTTATTTTGTACGTCAAAGTTAGGCGACGGTACTTGTTGTCCATTTCGTGATGCCACAGTTTCATTTGGATCATTTCCAAGTTCGGCACTTCCTTCTAATACTGGTCCAACAACATCAAGGGTAGGAACACCTTTTGGTGCCAGCAAGTAAGCTCCATTTGCACTTTCTTTCAATTTCAAGGATCTGAAAAGTTTCTTCAACCGCTTTACCAATGGCTTGTCAGAAATTCCAGAAATATCAATGCCTTCACCACTATCTATCATTTGGAGAAGCTGCATGTCAACAAAAGTCACAAGTAATTTATTGTTCCATAGGGAAAGCAGAGCCAATAGGACGAAAAAGAAAAACTAAATAAATATATATCCCTCCCTCTCTCTCCCTTTCCTCGTACTCTCCTCTCTCCTATCCAGAGCAACTGGTAACAACAGAAGCGAGCAGCAAAAGCAACAGCTGAGTAAAATCCAAAAGTCCAAATTGATAGAAGAGAAGTGGACATGAACAACAGAAAATGTGTGTGTAGTATTGTGAGCTCATACCCATTGGAAATGCTTTCCATTGCTATTGTTTGTGACTGTGCAAGTGCCTAGTAGGCTGGTTTAACTAGTGGTTGACTTTGTCAACTAGTCAACTGGCTAGTTATCAACTAATCCACGAGTCACCCAAACTGGTTGGGTAGCGACTTGACTTAAAACTTTGACTGAGTGCAGAAGTTACTACATGGCGCACGAGTAAAATCAAGAACCAAGTTTGACACCTTGTTAAAATATAGGCATGTCATTCAAATGATGCACATTGCATATACGAATTGGTTAACACTGTAATATCCTGAAATATATTATCTTCTACAAAATTAACACACTGCAATATTTCACCTTTAAACATCACCATAATTAGAACATAACTACAATTTACCCACTTCAGCTGTAATGGCTAGAGTTTTCACATCAGATAGGCAACTGTGTCGTGCAAACTAACTGAGCTGTTCTTTTCTCACGGTACAATTGTGCAGGTCCAGAGTCAGGCAACATATGTAGAGAAAATTCTTGTTGGAGAAGTTGAATCGAATTACAGAAGGCCTTACCTGACGAAGCTCGCTGGTGATGGCAGGGAATTCACTGAGAATGCCACGGACGATTTCCTGCGCCTCCTCCATCCAACCTGAACCATCTGAGCCCGACCCCGACAGGTCGCTGGCATCGCTGCTGTGACGGGCACGCCCATCCCGGCGCCTCCGCCGGTGACGACGTCCATCGTCGTCACGGGAACTGCGTGAGCGGCCGCTGCTCTTGTGGTGATGGCGGCGGCGACGAGACGAGGACGACTTTTCGGGTTTGCTGCTGCTGCGACTCCGGGGCCCAGGGCTGCGGCTTGGAGAGGAGGCCGAGGAAGGGGAAGAATCGGAGTCCGACGAGGGTGTGGCATGGCGCGATCTCTTGCTGCTGCGGCCGCGTCGTCGGCGCTTCGCTTCCTTCTCCCCGTCGCCCCTTCCCATCTTTGAGCTTCTGCCCTGGGACAAGGAGGGATGGTGGGGGAAGCAGAGAAGCGGAGCAGCCCGCGTGCTCCGGCCGTCGGGGATGGCGGGCGGATAAGAGAGGAGGCGGCGGAGGAGGTGGTCGGCGACGGCGGCGGGGGAAGGCGGGCCGCGGCCGTGGGGAGGGCGGACGAGGTGCACCGCGCCGTCTCCTGCCCGTGGCGGTAGGGTAGGGTTGGGGGCTGTGGAGGGGAACGGAGACGACGGATCGAACGGGTACGGCGTCTGTAGGGTTGCGGTGGCAGGAGGCAGTAATTTCCCTCAACTATCGCTTCTCAGTTACCAGTCTCTGGAGGAGCTCGTCTTTCCCAACGCCTCACCCACACAGCCACGCTCCTTAAAATTTGTATTGTTTGTATTTTTAATTTATTTGAGAATGACGGGCCCAGAAGACCAGTAGCCTAATTGGCACACTCCTTAAAAATTTACACTGCAAGTTTCAGCAGCTTCATTCTCGCAAATCCAAAAGTCTTACGCTAAAAAAAAAAGATATATGTTCGGGGCAGCCTCGGACCAAAATTTTTTGGAACACGGTATAATGACAGATGCTCGGATACATGCACATACACTCGGTGGCGTAGGCAGCCAAGCACCACGTCTCAGACCAACATCATCGCTACAGTACTCAACAGTGTCAAGCAGTGTTATTTGATTTACAGTCAACAAAAAAACTACGCCACTGCATACACTCACTCAAACTCGCCACTGCATACACTCACTCAAACTCATTAGATCCTTAATAACCCCATCATCAATACCCAGGCATCCGGGCCTCATTTTGTCAATGAAGTCTCTCTCTCTCTCTCGTAGCGAGAGGTGGCGCAGTTGGCGGTGACACGGGAGGGGGGGCAGGTGACTAAAACATGGGCCCCACGATATCAGAGAGGTAGTATTGGCGAAGGTGGTGCAGTTTGGGCGTTTCTTGTTATGATCATCAGAATATTATTAATGAAACGGGTTCTCTTATAACTGATTTTTTCGGAGAAAGGAAACAATATCAATGATCTGTCGAAGATGCTCTTAGAATTACACTGCTACGTTGTCCATGCCACGATTTTCAGTCAAAGGTGGTCAATGTATACGTACCACGAGGAAGAATATGGTTGGTTTCGGCCTGAGCGACCACATGAGGAGCAGTCGACGCAATTACAATGACCACAACTCGCGAATTATACAATGAGAATATACAGGACAAAGTGAGAGTAGGCGACGCATTTATAATGACTGTAACTCGCCCTCTCTGGAATACGGTGGCTAAAGTGAGCTTATACGGAAAGTGCAGTCACTATAGGTATAGATATACTCATGGTTTGGCACCTGTTTCCTTGACCATGTCCTTCCGCCTAGTCGTAAATAATACTCCTGGTCTGCTGCTGCTTAAATCAGTTTTTTTTTTTTGAGGGAATGCTGCTTAAATCAGCTGAAACGACGTCTTGGGGAGTTCAAGATATCAGGCCGACACTGTGAGACTGTTCGGAACCTCTTCAATCACAAAACCCCGCTCTGCGCTGTAGAGGAAACCAGGAGCTCGGTTTGAGCCATTCCCTGAAATTGTGCTGCGGTTCCCTCCGCTCCTGAAGCCGCAGTTGTGAAGCGGAGAGGATCCGAACAGGTCCTGTAATTGCAGCACTGCCACTCCGGGCTGGACGCGCTCTCTGAGGCACGTCGGACAGAACTCCAGGAATTCAAGATCATCCATTTTTGCAAACCCGATTCCATCTCAACACCCTTCACATGAGATCTCATCTCATTTCCTTGTGGGCACGAGGAAAGGAAACTCGACACGGTGGCCCATTTCATGTACAATGGACACAAACATATGGAGTCCATTCAATGCAAGCAATTTACGAATTCAAACACCACCGCCACGACAGACGAACAGCAGGCAAAATTTTACTAACAGAAGATGCCAACACAAATAAGTCTAACCCATATCTGTTCTATTGGAAATTAAGAGAGGTGATATACAACTCCACTAACAGCACACTAGGGATAAACAACCACGCAGGGATTTACAAACCCCGTTATCTTGCACCGGAGCGTCGAACCTTTCTCCCGATAAAAGGGGGAGCAGGCGCAACGGCCAGTCTGGTGCCCACGACAAGGGAAATCACAGCTGGGAACAAGGGGGAAAGAAGAAGAAGAACGAAAACCTTTTCCTCTAGGGCAAACATGTACAGCTTGGGAGGAAAATACATGATGGCCTGGAGATCACAAGACTGTATTGATGTGCAATGCTTTCAACAGTGAGGTGGCCATTTGTTTGACCAGCACTTGTTGACCGCCTCGTTGCCCATCCCTGCGTTCTTCGATGAGGTTTTGTAGCTTTTGGGGAAGGTCGTTCTCCACTATGAGCTGCTTCGGTCGAGGGTGGTGCTCATAGACAACCTGGAAATTTGTCAGTCACATACTGCTTTCCCCGCAGAAAAAAGAAAAGGGAAAGGCCACATACTACTTCTCACGTTGTACATAACAGAATGGAACATTCCATTGATATAGAGTAACCAAAATTCTCGGTTTAATTTATCACTGTTAATTACTTGACATTAGAATCACTGAATCACGAGAGAAAAGAGTAAACAGCAAACCTTTATTAGTTTCAGCAGAGTCAAACGAGCAATAGCTTCTCGATGGTCAAGTCGTGCGATAAGCAATGTTGTCAAACCATTGGTGGCTATTGCAGTATTTATCCGAGAAGATTTCCTGCAATTGCATTACATACCATGGCATCTATCAATATAATCTGCCATTATAGAAGAGATAATATCAAGCAGGAAAGGCTACCATCTGCTCTTACGTGATTATTTTGAGGAAAGCATCGAGTATGTGAACAAAATATTGTTCAGGGCAGTCTTCGAAAAATTTCACCAATTTTTGAATGGCCTCTTTCTTCAACAAGGCTTGCTCTACTTTTCTGTGATCATTGTCATGAGCCAAACAAACAGCAATGGAATCCAAAGCTGTACATGCCCATGCATCATCCTCTAAAAGGTCCAAGTACACATCCAGGCCTCCATGAGCTCTCAACTGCTCTCTAGAGTTGCGAGAAGCGTGAGCCATATCACAAAGCAGAGGCAATGCATACTGCCTTAGTGGCGAGTCTGACATGACAAAATTCATCAAGTGAGGGATGATCCCATTTTCAGCTGCTTGATCCTGTCTCTTTTTATTGATCTTACAAAGGTTGAACAGGGCATTGAGGACCTAAATGCAGACAGGGCAAGGCTGTTATGATGTGCATGTTAAGAGTTCCCATATAACAATGCACAAAAACTTGCAACAGAAGGATAATTACATACATCTCCTGTTTCAGTTCCCAACCATAATGATTTTGTTCCATTCAAATTATGTACTCCTCCCACCCCACATACATGTAGGCATTATAAGGCATTAAGATATTACAGACATCATCGTCATTCTGTTATGTTAATTATCTTTACAAAATGATCAGGTATTATTGCAGGATAGCAACTAAGTTCTCAAAAAAAAAAACTAAGCATAATCGAGGTACTTTCTTCTTCTAGGCGTAATCCCACAACACCCTGTGACTCAGGAGCAGAACTTTTGCTCCCAACTATAACAGAGCATACTCATTTTAAATGAAATTAAAACAAAAAATACAAAGGGTGAATAAAACATGATGAAAACACAATTTAGATAGAACACAACTATAAGAGTGAGCATTTTAAATTTCACGCAAAGCAGCATGGAATAAGCACAACCTATCTGGCAATGTTTTTGGCAAACTAAGCATGTTTAAGGCACCCACCTCGCTATGTATTTGAAAAACTAGAGGTCCATCACGAAGTTCGAGAATTGGTATCAAATGCTTGATAGCATCTGTGCGTTGAAGTGTCTCAAGACAATTAGGATCACCAGACAAATGATTAATGCACCTAAGAATCTGGAGAAAAAGATATATCGTTCCAGAGCAGGAACAGAAAACATAAACAAATCAGTCACCTGAAAAATTAGCTAGCAGAAACAATTTGCAATATGCTTCAAGCTTTACCTTCAGAAGAATAGGAGATTCTATCTTGTTGAACATCTGGAAAAGCCGTGCAAGAAGGCTTTGGCTAGACATGAGAGATTTTACAACAGTGTCTGCTTGTGCAAACTCCAAAAGAAGATCTGCCACTTTCTCAAGATACTCGCGTGCAACATCAGCACTCATAGAAACCATTTGAGCTAATAGACCAGATGATGTTGTACTTCCTGGCATTCTTGCATTGAGCACTCCTGATCCAGATAACACGCCAGATGCTGTTTGTGATGCTGCTCCAGATGTTGAAGTTCCCTCATTGGAAGCTGTTGGGCCATACTTCATACTTGGAACCCTATTTGAAGCTTTCATATTAGAATCAAGGTTACCATTCTCTCTTCCCTGTCTAGAGACCTCTGCACGAAATTCAAAGAGCGATTAGTGAACAAAGAAAGGTTTTACTGTCACAATAAACCCCTTCACTCTAGGTACGCAGTATTTAATAAAGTATGTCACACCAAGCGTCTGCACAGTTAATTCAAGGTGCCCAAAGGATAGAGGAGGGTGACAAGGGCAGTGACAACTGATCTTCCTCATTTTAGTTACTTTTGTGTCTTAACTATCCTGCTCGCTTATTTTTTATGTCTGTATTCCGCCTCCTTGTAATTCATTAATGACAACCAGGGTAGGTAAAAAGTTCCAGTAGAACCAGCTTATCCCAAAAGTGTTCACTACTGGGCATCACCAGCTACGGTAACATCTGGAAGCTACATGTTCTCTTGTGGATTGTAGTCTCTGGCTTTTTCAAATAATGCGAGGTAACCAAAAGGGAAAAATAATAATGGTAAAGCGGAAAAAAAACCGACAAAAACAAGATTCTAGCAAACATTCAGGAAACCTTGAGTTCCTATAGCATGTGGCGCCACCACCTCCCTCTTTTATGATCTCATCCATAAACCCCGTGAACCCAAACACTAACCCCATTCCCCACCAACCAACGGGTGTTTTTGGGGTATAAAATGAACGGGCATTGGAGAGACCTAGAAGTAGATAAGCAGCAAAGTCACGAGGTAGGAGCGAAAGGCAAAGTAGTAGCGGAGCCGCATGAAAAGGATATTTCCAAAAAGGGATTGATGGATAAGGAGAAGAGAGAATGTACAAAGTGTTGGTAGTCTCATAGCAAAACTATTGGGATGGGAAAAATATTGAGAAGAGAAAACTCAGAGATGAATAATGATATGTACATGTGATAGGAACATAGCAGAATGCAGACTGAGTACTAGTATTCTATGAACTAAAATAAAGAACTGGAATTAAGTAGCGTACCAGCAAATTCTGCCATTAGCAAGTCAAGTTCACCGTTTGTTTTCTTCTCTATTGAAGCATGTAATAGTGGCAAAATACTTTCATGCCTTTCTAGTCCAGACATGTGACGGGCATAATCAAGTTGTCCAGATACATGACGAGAAGGAGGTTCTTTCTCCAATAAACTCAGTAGAGGCCGGATTTGATCATTCTGACCACTACTATGTCCATTTGATACTAATTCTATATGCTTGGGAGATCTGTCTGTTGATGACCTTCCTCCAGAAATACTAAGCCGCTGTGGCCTTACCAGGTCATTATCATTTCTCTCCATGTGACCAACAGCAGATATATCATTGAACCTGGGAGATGCTGAAGGATCCAATAAGATATGGTGCTTATCAGCATCTGCTTGCAACGACTGCATGGAGCCAGATGAATGGTAATGATCCAGCCTTACTTTAGAACTTTCTAGCATCGGCACATCTAGCTGACCAGATTTTAGTCGGGGGGTGGAACCATTCTGTGTTACTGAAGCACCTGACCCTGAGATGGAAGCATATCGTGTTGCTTCATTCAAACTATGAAGAGTATTAACTAGCCTGAGAAGTATCCCATTTTTTGCTGCTATACGACAGAAGTCATTTCTCGGCGTTGAATGCTGAAGCTTGAAGACCTGCCAGATGCCATCAATTGCAAGATGAACCATTTCCCTGCTAATTTACAATACACTTGTCAAAAACAAGCATCTAGTAATACATAGGATACACTGGAGAAAACTAAATGAACTGTTTAAGACAAAAATGTACAAACTTACCTAAATTTTGCATAGTCAGGCTCCAGAAAACTCACCAAAACAGGTATACCTTGGCATGCAATGAACATTTGCAACGTCAAGGTGCTGGAGATGGAAAACTGATATTAGCGTCGGCTTGTGTTTAAATACAGTTAGACACCCTGAACCAAGACAGAAAATAAACCTGGCCTGGCAAAGCTGCTGCAGAAAAAAGGATGCTTGCATCCGGACTTCCTTTGCACGATCTGGCACGGCAAACATCATCACCACTGGTATCTGCAAACAAATTTTACAATATCAGTTATCCATTCCACGTTGTCAACAGAATTTAGAGATCAAATTGTTATTGAAGTGGAACCGAAGCCTCACTAGGCCAACAAGACAGGCATTTTCCAGGAAGCCCGTATTATCTTTTACAATGTAGTTGATGAGTTGCAGAACAGAACATATAATCTGCAGAAATAAACAGCCAACTTCTCAGTGTAAAGACCAGCAAAAAAAACTTTGTGAAACTGAAGTAAAAATACATACACGGTGTTTGGGAAGTTCAAGAAGTTCCATCAACGGAAGGAAACCATTCTGTGACACATAAATCTGTTTTTGCTCAGGCCGGTGACTGAAGAATATCATAAGCTTTTGGCATGATGACAATATTACTTCTTCACTTTCCCCAGGCTTCAGCTGTGCTACTATTTTGCTGTATTCCACAGACTGTAAATATAAGCAACAAAAGTACTTCATGGTCAGGACAGAATAATGATTACAAATGTATCATAACCAACGTGATAAAAAGTACTGTGACATTGCATTTAAAAGTTAAAATAACTTGGAAAACAACATTTCTAAATAAAGGACACCTAATGTTGCATGTGAATTGGCAACCAAGCAGTTGATAACAACAGCCAAGGAGCAATGTAAACTAGTGCTACCTCTCAAATACTACTGAAGCTGGACACTTTACCATAACATGTAATATTTACAAAATAGAATGGTTTAACAGGACTTTTGCCACACAATTAAAATGCTCAATAAATGCAGATAGCTGATGCCAAATATATCACAGCTCTAACAGATGGCAGACCTGTAAAGGGAAAAGATTCTCTCCTGGAATGTTGTCGTGAAATTCCTGTAAAAAGTATTTGGTTATAATATTGTCAGAGCTACAGTCATCGGAATTTCATCTATTTTTCTACATTTTCAAAGAAGGGAAAGTAGAACACATAGTGGTGAGAGCAATACCTCAAATAGTTCAAGAAGTTTCCCGCCATTCATGGGCACATTGTCATTTCCCTTCTGCTTCTGCGCCACCATCCTATCCCTGAGCTCTTGAGCGGTAGTGGATGTTGAAGCTTCAGCCCCATGATCTCCTCGCTTGTCAATTGGGAATAAATCCTCCAAGGAGGCATCTCCAGGTGTATCACTGAATCTACTCAGTCCATTAGCTCCCTCGGCAACTAAAGGTTTTGCCTCCTGTAGAGACATGATATACATGAATGTCAGAAAGAATAGGTATCTGCATTCTTGACCAAGAAAGCATAAGATTTTTTTCTGTGTGCAATGACAATTGCTGTACGGAAAGTTCTCACCTCTAGAAAGGTGACATTCTGTCTCCCAGCCTGGAAGGAGAAAGCATCATCATCCTCAAAACTTGAATGGTCTTTACTTT
Organism: Hordeum pubiflorum; assembly: GCA_000582825.1. Classification (NCBI taxonomy): domain Eukaryota; kingdom Viridiplantae; phylum Streptophyta; class Magnoliopsida; order Poales; family Poaceae; genus Hordeum; species Hordeum pubiflorum. The sequence goes on along the minus strand of CBMN011743915.1, from coordinate 5,335 downwards.
CAGGCTCTAAATTTTTGCTGTCACCGTTTTTTGATTCTTGGCTGCTCCTGGCTACCTTAGTTGGCAGAACATCTTGCGAAGGTTCATGTTTTATCTTGCCATTTAAATCAGTAACTCCAGGAGAAGATTCCAATGATAGCTTTTCATGGAAAGCTAATGTGGGATCTTTAGTGAGAACCACATTATCTTTCGTAAGTTCCACACTGTTTGAAATATTGCTTTCTGCAGGTTTTCCATCATGAAGCTCGTCAAATTTACCTTGTCCCATAGATACAGAAACCAGTTCTTTTGTTCCATCCTCCTAGGACCACATTATAATTACAGATAAATAAAAGTTTAATATACTGAGATCATCATAATCGTGTGGGTTCACCACAAGAATTTGGACTGATTCCATTCAATGGAATGAACATGGGGAAAAAACCCTGAAAAGCTTACCTGCTCAATGTCAGAAGCAACAGGTGTTTGTGTCTCTCCTTGTGGATCAGAAAACCCGGCGTGATTATCACTACTTGGAACTTCATCATCCATGTCAATATGCCTTATTATACAAACAAATTATAAACTCATTTAGTAGCCTATCAATCAAAGTCACTTTCGGAAGACAGTTAAAGAAATGTTGGTAGCAGTTCTGTGGACAGTTAATCTGTTGAGATTTACAGATCATAAAAATTATACATTTGCAGGATTTAATCACAAGTTAAAAAGGAACAAAAATCAGAATGAGCATGGTGCACACAAATCTCCCTCCGTCCCAAATTAGTTGACTTAGATTTGTCTAGATACGGATGTATCTAACACTAAAACATGTCTAGATACATCCGTATCTATGTATCTAGACAAATCTGAGTCAACTAATTCTGGACGGAGGTTGTATGTAGCAAGAGTGCAAAGCATGTTTGTTGGAAAGAAAATAACAGTTAAAAAGGCACAAACTGCATATGCTTCTTAGCAAATCACCAGCTTTGAAAAGATATAGGCAAAAACAAAATAGAATATTCATATATTGAAGACAGAGAATTTTACTATATTAAGTTTCAACAGCAGGAAAAAGTTCAAAACATATCAGTTCAGGCACTAAAAGAACAGAAGCAAACATCTCTTGTGGGGAAGTTGCATCTAAAACAAAATCAAGTAGTCCTGCAAGTTAACCACTGGGAATCTCAACATATCCCAGTCACTAAACACATAACAATACAACTACCGTGAAATATTTTTCATGAATTTACTGATGCTTGAAAATTGACAAGTACAGGTTAAGTCTGAAGACCAACGATATTGAGTGACCGAAAAAGGTCAAATTCTGGGGCTATCAGGTGATTTCAAGATGTTTTTTTTTTTCTAGCGAGTATTTGTTGATTCATCTGCTATTTACTGTCATGAATAGCAATAGAAAGAATGATCTCATAAATCTGAACTACCTCGGATTAGTCTGCCGGGGGGATGGCGAGGCCCGTCTCGAGTTCTGCAACCATGGGTGCATCAACAATGTCTTTGCATCAGGCCGTTGTATTGAATCCTACAAGTGCTTCTTGAAGTCAGAACAGCAAACAATTAGGAAGAATAAAACGAGTCTTCTAAAAGTAGAAAGGACAAATAACAAAGAACCTTCTGAAAACATTGCCGGAGAAAATCAGTAATCTCAGGAGAGAACCCTTCTGGTATTGGTGGTTGCACATCCTGCATTACATGGGTACAACAAATTTTATGTAATGTGCAAATGAACAGTACTGTTGGAGATGAGGGAAGAGAGGTGAAACATTTGCAGGTAAGCAACCTGAACAATGCGAAACAGTGCAGGCATGGGCTGCAGTTCATAATATGGTGGGGAACAAGTGAGTAGCTCAATAACTGTGCAACCAACACTCCAGATATCTGATGCGGCACAAACACCAGACATTTCAATAACCTAATGCAGACAAAAAATGATGAAGGTAAGTCAAAATATCATGATAATACAATATAATATTTTGATAGCAAGAAATTCAAGTCTATTAGAACATCAATCCACAGTTATAATTGTTATGTACTGCATCTTGAGAGAGTAAATACTGTCAAAAGTTTGCAGATTCGATTAATTTTGGCTGCTAAAACTTGCTGTGATGCTATCATATCAGCGGTATGGATTAGCAGTTACAATATTCCGGATGCTAACAGTACTATGTGAAATTTAGGATTTTTATCACCTAAATTGTCCTGGGGCAGGTCTGGTGGTCGGTGGATAAAGTTTTATTTTCTAATCGCACGTTTACTGGTTCTATTGGCATGTAGTGTCAAAATGGTCACACAAGTCATCAGCCACACCGAGTCACTGACATAATTAAGCTCCTTGACCCTGTAGTCTGCGTTCAAGAAAACGCTTCCAAAACAAAGAAAAATGACGAATAGCAAATTTATACTGATACTTCTCTTGGCAAATGGTCTTTTTCCCCTGAAGTGATAATACAAGCTGTTGAACTGATATTAAACTGATGGTTGTATTATTTGTAGCAATGCTTCAAATTTGATGTTCAGTGAGTCAGAGAGTACAATGGAACAGGTTACAGAACAACGCCTTCAAGACAATTAAAAGTAAAAGACAAACAAGAGGAAGTTGAGAAACCAATCCAATATGTCAGTGCACCTAACAAATAATTCAGCAAGAACCAAAAAAAAGGGAAGGAATTAGCAACCTCGGGGGCCATCCAGTATGGGGTTCCAACCACTGAATGTGTGTTGACATCGGCTTCAGTTAATTTAGTAGCAACTCCAAAATCAGCAAGTTTAACAAGGCCCTGAACAAGATAACAAAGAAAAATGAGAGCATGTGCAGGAAGAAGAGTAACATGGCTGCAGAAAGAAGATTAACATGATTCCAGAAAAAACAAACTTCTAATGCCCTTGGTCGTACATCATAGTAACTGTGGAATTCAAGTTTAGCCATGGGCTACATCAACCATATTAAATATTCCCATATGAAATATTAGTAGCTAACTAGCTACCCACTCCATTTCACAATATAGTAGAAAAGTATGGTCCAATTACAGGAAATATTACTCAAGTTTGGGCATTCTAGGTATGCGTGTAACATACACTCCACATCAAGAAAAAAATGTTATAGATTCACAATATACTGAAACATAACCTGAAAATGTTGAATTTGCCCTCTTTTACTATCCAAAGCATCAAGAGCAGACAACTGTATCAACTACCGTTAAATGATTGTACATTAGAAGTTCTCTCTTCCACAAAAAACTGCCAGGTTGCCCATGTCAGCCATTCTACTTTCTTGTGTGTCCATTTATTTACTTATTAACAGAAAGCTTATTCAAAAGATAAATTTTGAACATAATATTCAGAATAGCCTTTTCAACACTGTTATAAGACCCATCTTACTTCTCTAGATTTTCGTTATTATAGAAGTCAAGACAAAGAAGAACCATGTGCAAATATGCAAGTGATAAGAGGCATTTACCTCTTTAGTTGTTAATATATTTGCACCCTTGATATCTCTATGTATGACACCTTGTTCATGCAGATAGACAAGACCTTCCAACACCTGGTCACATATGTAAAAGTTGGAAACAGACATAGCAAGAAAATGGGAAGTCACATTAATCACCATATAATATATTTCACCTGAGCAATGTAGACAGCTGCTAATGATTCAGGAAATGGTCCGAATTTGTTTGGCTTGATAATATTGGCTAGTGAACCATTCTCCACATATCTGCAGTTATTATACAGCTATCAGAACTTCCATTCTAAAATGCTATGCATGTACTTCGTATCAAGACATGACAGTGAGGACACAGGATTTCTTACTCTAGAATAATATGAAGATGGCTATTTGTCTTCAATGATCCAAGATACTTCACAATATTTTTGTGATTGAGATTCTGCATAAATTAACAAAACCTTGAGTCCAAAGCAACATGATCATGTGCATCCAGAACAGGAGGGGTGAATTAGATGTTAAAAAATAAAGGTCCTTCTAATTATGGTTATGATATGAGTGATTGAAAGAGGGCATAGTATCAATATTAAAAATGAAGGTTCTTTCATAGACTTATGATAATCCATACTATTGAAATGTTTACATAACCGACTGAGTGTACAAAAAATAAGTACACTATTTTTAAAATAAGTCAACTGAGGGGAGGATGCCCCTCGGGATTCTTAATTATAAATTTGCCACACAGGACTACAATTATGCAAAATGATAACAAAAAACTTATATAAATAGGAAATCTGGAGAAGATGCAACACAGACAAGGAAAATATGGGTTTAATTGTTTTACTGAATCCAGATATGATTAGTACATAAAGAAAATGCTGTAAGACTTACTTTCAACAGATCAATTTCTTGCTGAATCGGCCACACCACCCACAAGAACAGTTATTAAACCGTACACAAAAGATAATTAGTTAGAACACTGTATTACAATGATACAAAACACAAAGTAGAAAATGACGATATTCCAACAAAATCGATTGAATGCTGAAAATATGAATAAAGGGACAAACAAATCTGATAAGTTGATACAAAATAGCATCATGTTGATACAACAAGAATCAAGAATGAGAAACATAGAACTTTTAGGAACCCGGGGTTCTAAATAGCAGTAAGCAGTTAACTAGCAGTCACCCCACCATGCAGCAATAGTGTAGTATATGACCCTCTAGACAGCATTGAGTGCAGTTAAATAAATTTAACAAAGAGATGGTCTGTGTAATGTGTACAATGGCATGCATTACAAGCTAATTACTAACATTTAAAGACTCATTTCACTATATAAGAGTACCAAAGTACCAAATAGTATACGATACAGTGTTATCAAAACAAAATGTATTATTCGAGTGACTGAGGCTTCCAAGATGTAAGCACCAACATCAACTCCACGCACCAAGTAACAAAAGGAAAGGATATAGTGCACCATTAGTGTCATTCCACATTTTCACTTCCACAAAGTGTAACGCTAACAGCTTAATGTTCTACATTTTAATCTCGAGAATAACTAAGAGTAGATTGCCACATAAATTATATAAACTATTATCTTTTCGACCCTAACACTTATGTAGCCATCAACAGCTGGGCCACATACTGGCCCAGAATAAATATCAATGCAACTGTTTTTCGATTTAGATTTTCCAGCCCCTAAACCCAGACACACACACAAAAGATCATAAGGATTCAAGAGCTGCTATGGTTTACAAGGATGTGTACAATCATGAATACTTTGTAACATTTAAAATATTAAACATTATTCCAACGAACAATTTAAAGGAATTTTACTGATATACCGTATATCGGGTTCTGCACGTGCGCCGGGGGGGGGGGGTGGTTATTTGTCGG
>CBMN011743909.1:0-12520 GCA_000582825.1 Hordeum pubiflorum | reverse complement strand
CGCCGGAAATCCTGAAATAAATATAGAAAGAAATGTGAGCACCAGGATTTGAACCCTGGTGGGCTGGGGATATCACAGTTCCTCTAACCATCCAACCACAGGTTGATTCGCTTGGCTTAGAGTAGTTGAGGCCATGCCCGAAGCGAGGTCCAAAAGGGCTGGCCTACTTTAGGAGCTCACTGGAGAGACTTTTCCCCTTTTTTTCCTCTCCCTGGTTTTCTACTACAGTTTTTTTTATTTCAAAAAATGGGCTGTTGGATATTTTGAAGAAGCTAATATTTAAAACCTATTAAAAGAATAGATTTTATATAGAGAGAGTGTTATTAGTATGTGTTTTTTTCAAAAATAGTGTGTATTAAAAAAACACTGTCTATTAAAAAATCGCCATATGTTAAAAGCAGTTTACTAACTTTTTTAAATGGACACCATATATATTAGAAAACTATTTTTAGTAAAGAAACCTATAAAAAGGAAAAACTGCAAAAGAAAAACTGAACAAAAACCAAACCCGGAAGTAAAAAAAACCCGGAAAATATAAAAAATAAGGAAAAAGAACGAAAAATGCGAAAAAGTGGAAGACAAAATACAAAAAAATAACAAAAACAAAAACTGCTGCAGAGCAGCGAACGAACGAAGCAGGAGCAGCAGGGCAGTGAACCCCCGAACTTGGCCGGCCAACGAAACAGGAGCAGCAGGAGCGCAGGCGTGGCCTCGACTATTTGACGTCAACGGGCGCCAAATAAAAATTTTTGTATGCAAAAAAAAGAAGAGAGGAAAGCGAGGTGGGCCGGCCCAGTTGGTGCCGTGTCAGGTCCAGTCGGTGACTGGAGTTGTAATCTGAGAGTACGTCTATGGATTTCGTATTCTCAAAAAAAGGAGTCAATGGATTTCGTTGTTTTCCAGGAAAAAAGGTCTAGGGTTTTAATTTTGTTATTACGTTCCTCTATCCATATAATCGCGCAAGATCGATCCTCTCGTACCCAATCGATCGAATCGAAAACACGCGCAAATCGATCCAGAGTCGAGGAACAATGGCCGACATGGAGGTTTCCGGCGAGGAGGTTGGTGCTCCTCAGCAGCATGCAGCGGTGGAGGAATCGTTGGACGGCGAGAAGACAACATCGCTGATCATCAACACGGCGATCCAGACGGACGAGCGCATGCCCGCCGAGCTCGTCAATTGGATCCTGGGCATGCCGATGGACAAGCCCGACGACATAGTCAAGCCCTCCTGCCTCCAGGGCGAGAAGAACATGGCGGAGATCCTGGGAGTGACGGAGGAGTGGCTCGAGGATATGAGGCAGACGTACAGGGATGTCGCCCTCCGTACTCAGAGGATCCATGACGACTTCGTGAAGTACCAGGCGCAGATCCGCGACGAGCTGTTTGAGATGGACTACGTGGAGGTGGACGACGACTACTTCACCGACCATGCCGAGTTCGGGGAAGAGATGAGGGCAATGTGCGAAGAGTTGGAGAAGAAGCGAGACCCCACTCTCACATTCGCGGACTACAGCGACTACAATCTTCCGTATGACTACGAGGAGCAGGCCAGGCGCTTGGTTGATCTGTGAAGGAAACTGCGTGCAAACTGAGATCAGATCTCTATCTCTTAGTTAGCTATCTATAGTATTAAGTTATCCATGCTATTGAACCATCCCTCATCCATGTATCTAGTAAGGTGTCCGCGTCGCTTTAATCATCATCTATCTATGTTATTAGTAGTACTCCAAAACTAAGTCGTGTTTGGTGCTCAATTGATTCTCTGTTGTCATGTCAAGTCTGCAATGGGTGTTTGGTCTCTCCTAATGTAGTCCGCTGGTCTGTTAAACAACAAAATTTTGGTCTTGTAGTGTTTGAAACATTGTCGTTGTCACAAAATCTTTGTCATGGATACAATTTTTTTTATTTCCTTGTCATGGATGACAATTTTGTGTGCGTGTATTAATGTTTGTTGTGTGCATCTTTATTTCCAATAAAATTCACCCTTTGTCAAAAAGAATCCTTCAACAAGGGAAGGAGAGACACATATCTTTTTTCTATTTCATCACATGCCGAGATTAATTCTTCTTTTTAACCTTTGGGGATTATATAACCTGCCAAATTTATTTCTCCTCATAAGATTGTATGTCATTTGGTATTTTGGCAGAGGCAAATTAGTAGCATCTGATGTAAGGGCGGTACTGATATGAGATGACACTTGTGATGTGATTAGCGCGAGCCATGTGTCGCTCCTTCTAGGACTGTTGCAAGTATAACTTGTCAAGTTTATGTAGTTTAGTCTAATTCGGGCCATCTTTCTCTTGTCAAACAACAAAATTGTGGTCTCACTTTCACATGAATATAGTAGTACTGTAGTAGTACGTTTCTGGGGCGGCACCGTGGCACAACCTGATCTCTTGGTTTCTAGATGTGGTTGGCAGTTTAGTCTGGATCTATGATAATTGGTTAAGTTTACTTGTGGGGGTCAGCCGAGTTTGGTGGTGAAAGCGAACGTTGGATCAGCAGCAACCAAGAAGTTGGAAGCACATGGAAGCGACCCATCATCATGGGGTAGGACGGACATTCATCTTTCTACTTTAGACATCAAACCAGTTTTTCCATCTAATTATTTTTTATTGGCCAGGTTTACCTGTGGGAGGTGGGATGAGTTTTGTTTGATTTGCCATGGAAAAGATGCAATTGCACTAGCGTGGTACTTACACGTGTCTACGATGTGCTTGTCCAAACACATTCTAGGATCTAGGTCAGGGTCATGGGCTAACCACGCCGCGCGTCGCCTGCTACTTAAGATTGTGTTGCAGTGGATTATAATTGCACTCCTGTTAAAAAACAAAAGTGCCTTCCAACTCAAACAAGAGAAAGGAAAATGTACCTTAACCATACGCAAGAGGGGAGTTGCTGTGGTGATCTTTTTTACACTAGTCATTAGTATAGTAGTAGTAATCACTTATGTACTCCCCTCGTTTCAAAATAATCGAAGTTTTAGATTTGTCCTAAGCCAAACTTCATCAAATTTGACCGAGTCTTCATAACAATATATAAACACCTACACCACCAAATTTGCTCCCAATGTGATAAAATATGCCGCAGCATTCGCTGCAGCTTCTTCTACAAGCCGGAGGCGGTTACGTGCAACACCAACAACACAAGGCGGCTCCTTCTCAGCTACATGCTATGCCTGCCATGATGCATCAGCACGCACCATCTGTTGCCAGCTTCCTTCCGCAACAGCAGTTCCAACACCAAGCAGCCGCCCCGCTGGTCTAGGGCAATCCAACCACTGGGGGTTCTGCTGCTGTTCGGCCACGCAAGCATAAGGGCGGCAAGGGCGGCCGCCTCAAGCCCCGCCAAGATGCAGCTACGCAACCCTCTGCTTCCCCACAGGTGGCCTCTGCTGCTCCTCAAATTGCTGCTGCACAGCCGATGCAATTCGCTGCCCAAGTACCCAGCTCGTCCTCTTTGTCCGCGATGACAGCAATGCAGGTACAGGGTGGACCTTCGTCTTTGGATGCCCAGTACGTTCAGTCTACAGGTTCCGTCCAAGTTGCAACACTACCCAAAAAAATATGGTGCTCAAAATGTCAATCTGCTGGACACAAGTCCGACGACTGCGAGACACAGCAATATTGCTTCATTTGTAACAAGACCAATCACCCGATGACCATGCGAAGATGCCCGGCCCTAAAGTTACCGAAACCGGCGGCGATGCTCTGTGGTTATGGAACTGAAAACATGGCTTTTTTTCGGATGCCTGATAATGTATGTAGAGAGGATCTCTCACCACAAGACTCACTGACAGCTTTGGTTTCGATTTCTGGAGGTACTCTTTCTGCCAACGTTGTGGAGGTAGAGGTGGCCAAGATCGCTCAGTTTCAGCACGAGTGGACTTGGGAGGCTGTACCGCATGGTGAGAATGCATTTATGTCCTTTCCTAGTGAGGAGGTTTTGCAGAGGGTGACTGGTTTTGCAGTTTTTCTCAAGTCTCACAATGTCACCATCCAGTTCAAGCCATATAAGTCAGAGGAGATACCACACCGTTTCGAGCTTATCCCTATTTTGGTACATGTGCACGATGTGCCTCACGCTCTTCGTCACTTCTTGGGTATTTGGGCGGTCGGCTTGGTGATTGGAGCTACTTTAGATATTTATCTTCTATGTTTGCGTCGCAGAGGAATTGTTCGTATTCAGGTAGCGGTGCTGAACCTTGATGCTTTCAAGAGAAGCACAATTGATTCTCTTTCTTCTGACGTGGTCGTTCAAAGGAAGGGTTATGAGTTCCGATATAGCCTGGAAAAATAGGACTTCCGTGTTGATGCTGATTTTGTGCCTCGAGTATGGGAGCACGGAGATGATCCCGGAGGCGACAAGGGACATGACAGGGAGGACACAGTGGGGGGCAATGATACAAGTAAAAGGCCCAAACCCACTTCGTCATCCAAGGAGCCTTCAGTTGCACCTATCTCTGGCGGCGTGATGCCCATGCAGTTGGCCATGTCTCCATCGGCCACGACGACACCAATCACTTTGGCGCCATCGACTTCTACGTCGACTATGGTGCACCTGATTCCGACGCCACCGGTTGCGTCACCTCTAGCAGCACCGTCTCGCCTTGAGGAGGGGTCCATGGCTAGGCCTAGGCTTCAAGGGGAGGCATCTCTTGCGGTATCTTCGTCGCCGACCCTACCACAGTCATCCACGCCAGCATCATCAGCTCAGCGGGGAGTGATTTTCTCACCGTCGGTTCGGGCTGTCCGTGAGTCGGCGATGGCGGAGCTGCGTGGATTGTCCTCTCCGCCCTCGACTCCTCCAGGGGCGACGACGCCCAAGGCCTCGATACCGCCCACGTCGTCACCACCGTTCGAGGGTATGGGGGCTGAGGTGCAGCCCTCTTGGTCTTCTTCAGCTTCGCCGCGCCCTTCTACCCCACCATTCGGGGGCGCTGTGACCGTGGATGCAGCTGACTACACACCCTCACCGCTCAGATGCAGCGACCGTCACACTGTCAGTGTTGATGGTACAACAGCTACTGACGAGGACTCTCTGACCAAGGCCATGCGTAGGACGGCATCCTGCAACCTCGACTTCGAAGGTTATTCATGCATGTACGCGATGGCTCCGTACTTGGTCTATCCTGCAGAGGCCGGAGGACAGAGACCTTTTTATGATGGCGTCTACACGGCTGGAGCGTACGGCCACGGAGGTTTTCTCCCGACATGGATGGCGGTCTAATCTCCGGATAGGATCTACCCCACCCTAGGCTTGATTGATTTATCTTTATATTTTCTTGCTGCAAAACAATGTTTATTTTTCGGTTATTTGGACTTGTTGGCTGTGTGCATCATGTTATGCAGAGGTCGGGCATTCTTTCAATGCGGTTGTATCACCTTGATAAATCAATTCAATGAAATGTTCTTTATCGAAAAAAATCTCAACCGCGCGGGGCTGCCATTTTTCGGTGATGCGAATGTGCAAGTCAGAGGAGCACGGGGGTACTCATGGCTATGCAATAATGCATGTATGGACCGACCAGGCCTGGCGACCACTTGTTGACTCATGGGATGCCATTCTATTCTTGAGGTTATTATATGTGGAACCATGGAGTGATTGCGCAGCACAGTGTGTGAATTATCACGTACGGGCTCAAATGTCAAAGGGCTCATAAGATCACTTCGGAAGTCTTCTTCCCCCACAACGCATGAGAAGTCTTACTTCAGAAGTGACTGTTGCGGTTAGGAATCTCAAGGCATGGCCGGTGGCAGAGAGGAATCATCTAGATCGATCGAGTGAGACACGGAGTGTTGGCCCGGCCGGCGGCCCGTACCGTGGCATGTGCACGGAAGCCTTTCGGAAATAAATGTAGTGGTAGGAGATTGGAGCCTGGGCCAGGGCCGATCGATGTATGAGAAGCTTTGCAGCGAGACATATGGCACAGTCAGCTCCAACCCCATGAGATTCTTGCCCCTGCCGCATGCAGCAACATGGCCGGGGGCACCGGCCGTGTCTCGCTGCAAAAATAGTCCCTGAATTTCCGGAATCTTTGGCCGGGCCATGTGACAACATGAGCGATCTGTCTCAGTTGGAGTGCCGGATGAAGCCTCAGGTTGATCTTGAAAGCATGGCAACAACTTGAATTCCCTCCAAAGGAAAGGTTAGCAAGTTGGATGCTCAGCACCACCGTAACCATGTGCATGGCTCACTGTCGTGCAGCTGATGGCGCTGCATGTATGCGGTGCTAGTGCTAACTACTGTTAGTACTAGCAAAAAGAGAGTGAGCCTGTCAGGCAACCTGTGAGCCACCCTGGTCAGCAAGAGCTGAACCGCGCACAGGTCAGATGTGATCAACCAAGCTTAAGTGCTTGCCTCCTTATTAGTCAAGAATGCAGCGGTACGATCCTATAGAACAGGTCCTGTTCAAGTAAGGTCGTGCATATGTGCAGTGAAAATTCTATTTTAAGCTGGTTCTGCTGCTTGTAATCAGCCGAGGGGGTACTAAAGCACATATGTTCCGGGCTTTTCTTTAGCGTGTGATGGAGAGGCCCAGTATGCTATGTGGTCTGGAATCCTGGCCCGTTATGGTACTAGGTAAGGAATGAGATTGTTTTTTTTTTTTTATCTTCTCCCTGTCCAAAAACATAAATTGTACCCATGTTGCATGCTGCAATAGTAACGTGGAAATGTGGAATGCCAGTATCAAATCAATGTCGATTCACACAAAAAGATGACGGTGAGTCTTCTTAGTTTCTAAGAGATTGCCAACTGATGTTAAAAAAAAGATACGGCAATTTGTTTTCAACATCAGTTAGCAAGACACAAATGGAACCCGGCCTCTTGGGGTTGTATGGGAAAAAAAGCGATAAAAGATGGTTCAAGCCCAAATTAGAGAATCTTTCTAAAAACAAATGGAGAGTGAAACGAAGAAAGGAACCAGTACCGAAAAAAAAACTTGATCAAAATATCTCCATATTTAACTAGAGCTTAACCTTTTTTTACCCAACAAACATAAGTGGATGAATAAAATTTAACTAGACCCTACTTTACTTTGCTGGTTGTATGGTTTTTCTTAACTTATGAAAATATTGTTTTGTCTCGTTGAAAACTCATAAATCCATTTCTGAGTATTTTATATCTGGAAGCGAGACCAGTAGTGAACTTCGTCAGATTGATAAGAGAATAATGTTTCACTTGAAGTGTGAACATCAATACTATCGGCATGGTGCTTTTTATGCAGTGGAGATGTGCCCTGCATTAATTACATGAGAAAAACTAACACACCTTGTCTCCTTTTTGTTTTAGTTGAGCGTGCTAGGCTAGATGACATAAGAATTAGTAGCAGATACGAAATGCATGTTGAACACATCAAGCTCCTAAGAAATCTATTAATATAGTGCTCCCTTGGTAGGGAGCCTCATATATAGTGTGTCGGGGCCTGTGTTGTTGGTTAAGTATTTTGGATTTCATCCTTTTTTTTTACTTCCTATAATTTTACAATTGTTAATTCATGAGTGTTTGTTAAAACTCATGAACATTTAAATAATATTTAAATATTTTTTGAAGCAATATTTTTTAAAATGTTTTTGAACTTTCATCCGTACATATTTTTAAAGTTCAAAATTAAAAAAATAGTGATTTTTAAGTTTGAGTAACATTTTTAAATTCACAAATATTTTGGAAATCCATGGATGTTTTTTAAATTAACAAACATTTTTTGAAAATTTATTGTTTTCTTAATCCTTTATATTTTTAAATCTGTGGGCATCTTCATATTTAATGAACTTTTTCAAGTGAAAAAGGTAGCCTGTTTCTCCTAGGCTACCAGCAAAGCGAGTGGGAAAAAACCTAGACGAGCGAGCGATGCGGGGGCCGAGCAGAGCGACCAAGAGCTTCGTGTGACAATCCGAATGTTATCGTACCAATTCTACGGTTTCAGCGTATAATATGAGCTCTAAAGTGGCTCACACAACCACCACTTGCTTACACCAAGGCCAAAATGTGTAAAGACACCGCAATCATGCATCGAATAACTTCACTTTTCTCTTAGAACAAACACTACCTCCAACAATAGTTAGCGTGCTATACGGAAACCGCACCATGGTAACATAATTAAAATCCAAGCCAAGCTAGATAAAAGCAAAACAAAACAATCGATAGAAATAATCTATTAAAGAAAAAAGGGTTAATCCCACGAGTAAATGAATGGTGCCGCAAAGCAGGGGCGAGCCTCTAGTAATACACAAATTACCGTGTTAGACGCAACTTTGTACTGGTACCCTGGAGAAGTGAGCCACAATTTCAAAAGAAAAGAAAAAAATAAGTAATTCATCTGTAAAAATTATCCTAGGTCGGCAGTGCATAGAAGTGCGCGAGTCAAACAAAAGAAAAAAATTATGATGAAAAATGAAAGAAATCTTTTGGAACAGGAGAGGTCTTGCAAACTTGGCTAAACGAAGGTTCCTAGCGGAGGCGTCGGTAGAGCATAAGCTAGATTTTATGGCTTTACTAGAAACGGGTAGAGATAATTTCACTCCACAGTTCTTAAGCAATATTTCTGGTGGGGTTGACTTTGATTGGCATTCCTTACCACCAAGGGGTCGATCCGGAGGGATACTCCTGGGGGTCAAGTGTGAAACACTAGAAGTTCTCAATGTGGTGTATGGTGATTTTACCATCAAATTTCGAGTGAGGTCGGAAATTGATGGTTTTCAATGGCCTCTCGTGGCAGTTTACGGAGCAGCTCAACAGGAGCTAAAACTGAATTTCTTTCAGATCTTGTGAGGATCTGTGGAAATGAAGGGCTGCCTATTTTAGTTGGGGGAGATTTCAATATCATTTGAAGGCGAGAAGAGAAAAATAATGATAATTTTGATGCTAGATGGTCACACATGTTTAACATGATTATCGAGAGTCTTGACCTAAGGGATATTCTACTCACTGGTAAACATTTTACTTGGGCGAACTCATTACGCACTCCGACGTATGAGAAGTTGGATCGGGTGCTCACAAGTGTCGAGTGGGAACAAAAGTTTCCTCTTGTAATAGTCCAGGTTCTGCAAAGAGCAGTTTCGGACCACACTCCACTCCTCGTCGACTCAGGGGAGGCGACACATGTGAGCAATAGAAATGTCTACTCTTTTGAATTAGGATGGTTTGAGAGAGAGGGATTTTTGGACCTAATAGCTAATGAATGGGCCAAAGAGACTGGAAGGGTATCTAGTATGGATGGATGGCAAAAAAAAATCAGACATTTACGCTAGTTCTTGAGGGGTTGGGCCAAAATTCAAAGTGGGTTGTACAGAGTGGAAAAAGGAAGACTTATTCAGCTCATCAACGAGTTAGAGTTGAAAGCTGAAGCATCAGTTCTTAATAGTTCTAATCGGAGTATTAAGAATGAGGCAGAGGAGAAGCTTCGTGTTCTACTTAGAGAGGAAGAGATTAAGTGGGCACTGAGAGCTAAGGTGTCTACGGTCGTCCAAGGGGATGACAACACCCAATTCTTCCACATGATATCTAATGGGAAGCGTAGAAAGAAGAAAACAATTCAGCTCGAATAGGATGAGGGTACAATTGTAGGGCGTGAGAACCTGAAATTGTACATCTCTGAATATTATAAAAAGCTTTTCGGAGCCCCCGAAGTTAACTCTGTGTCGCTAGATGAAATTGTAACAGAGGATATCCCTCATCTCAACGATGAAGAGAATGAGGTGCTATCGGCTCCGTTTACCGAGAAAGAGGTGTATGAAGCAATCATGCAAATGAAACAAATTAAGGCTTCCGGACCAGACGGGTTCCAGCGGAGTTTTATAAGAGATGTTAGCATATCATCAAATATGATCTTATGCCCATGTTCCATGATTTATTCAGTGGGCAGTTGAAGTTATTTCACCTAAATTTTGGAGCAATCACGCTGCCACCAAAGAAGGAGGGGGCCGTATGCATTGAGCAGTTTAGGCCGATCTGTTTGCTTAATGTGAGCTTCAAATTTTTTTACCAAGGTTGCAACGAATAGGTTGAAGCAGATAGCCAATTCGGTTGTACATCACACTCAGACAGCTTTCATGCCGGGTAGACACATCCTAGAAGGGGTTGTGGTTCTACACGAAACGCTACATGAAATTCACTCCAAGAAACTCGATGGAGTCATCTTTAAGGTGATTTTGAAAAAGCTTACGACAAAGTCAAATGACCTTTTCTTCAACAAGCCTTATGTATGAAGGGATTCATTGAAGCCTGGAGGAAACATGTTGATTCCTTTGTTCAGAAAGGTAGTGTTGGGATAAAAATGAATGATGACATGGGTCATTATTTTCAAACTTATAAAGGTTTAAGAGAGGGAGACTCCATGTCCCCAATCTTATTCAACATAGTAGCTGATATGTTGAAAATTCTCATAGGACGAGCTAAAGAGAACGATCTAATAGGAGGATTAGTGCCACATCTTGTGGATGGAGGGGTGTCCATCCGACAATATGCGGACGATACGGTTATTTTCATGGAACATGACCTCGCTAAAGCTAGAAACATGAAGTTGGTATTTTATCTGTTTGAACAATTATCGGGGCTCAAGATAAATTAAAAAAAGCTAATTGTTCTGCTTTGAGAGAACCAAAGAAGAACAAGATGCTTACAAACAACTATTTGGTTGTGAGATGGGTTTTCTACCGTTTAGTTACTTGAGTATACCTATTCATCACCGTAAATTATTCAACAAGGAATGGAAGTGCATAGAAGATCGATTTGAAAAACGACTAAGCTGCTGGAAGGGCAAGCTTATGTCTTATGGAGGTCGGCTTGTGCTAATGAACTCAGTGTTGACAAGTCTGCCGATGTTTCTTTTATCATTCTTCAAAGTACCAGTAGCGGTACGGAAAATACTTGACTTCTATCGATCTAGATTTTTCTGGCAAAGTGATGAATGTAAGACAAAATATAGACTTGCTAAATGAGACATGATGTGTAGACGCAAAGATCAGGGTGGGTTAGTAATTGAAAATTTACAAACTAAAAATAGATGTCTATTGAGAAAATGGCTCTATAGACTCTCTGTAGAGACGGAAGGTACGTGGGTACAAATTTTGCGGAATAAGTACCTACAAACCAAGACTCTCGCTCAAGTTACAGTGAAACATTCGGACTCACTGTTCTGGAAAGGCCCGATGAGTACCAATGATGCTTTTTTCCATAGGGTGAAGTTTCACATTGGGAACGATAGCACGACCAGGTTTTTGGGAAGACACATGGTTAGGATAGACGTCCCTAGCTACGCAATATCCGGCTTTGTATAACATTACACAAGGAGGCTTATGTTGCTACGATATTGTAGACGGTCCCTCTTAATACTCAATTTAGGAGGTCTCTGGTAGGAGAACGATGGACTGCGTGGCTCCATCTGGTACGTAGGTTGATGGAAGTTCAACTTTCGGACCAACCAGACACAATTCATTGGAAGTTAACTACAAGCGGTAGTTTCTCCGTCAAGTCAATGTATCTAGACCTAATTAATGCCGGACCAATACCTACTTCTCCACACATTTGAAAGATAAAAGTTCCGCTTAAGATTTAGATCTTTATGTGGTTTGTTCATAGAGGAGTGATACTCACAAAAGATAATCTGACTAAGCGAAGGTGGCTAGGTAACTCTAGATGTTGTTTTTGTGATCACAATGAGACAATTAAACACCTTTTTCTCGAGTATCCATTGGCTAGACTCTTATGGCATACGATTCATATAGCCTTCAATATAAACCCTCCAACGAGTATGAACACGTTATTTGGGACATGGCTTAATGGAGTGGACGTTACTACAGCTAGACACATTCAAGTAGGAATTTGTGCAATGCTTTGGGCTATATGAAACTGCAGGAATGACATGATATTTAACAGAAAGAACTTCACCAATTTCTTGCAGGTTATCTACAGAGCTATTGCATGGATCCGTACGTGGTCGTTACTCACGCCTGCGGAGTCCAGGGAGATTTTGGTTACTGGGTGCAAGCGGTGGGAGACGACAGCACGGGTTATCTTCAACCGATATGGATGACGGCAAACTAATATGCTAGGTGTTTAGTCATCGTAGCCTGCTACTATCATGCCAGATGTGGCATGTACTTTTCTTTTTTATGAGCCTTTTGAGATCTCGTTGGACTGGCACTTTTGTTGAACTTATTTATCTCTACCTAATAATAAATCATCGATAGCTTCTGGTCGTACATCATCGGCGTTTTTGCAGAAAAGCCCCTTCGTTTTTGAGAATTCAACCCATAGTCCTATTTCAAGTGGGCATCTCAGAAAACGCTTCGTTTTTGTAAAAACACTCCTGCATTAGTTACAATTCTACCCACGATCCTTAATAAAACTGCTTCACCACCGGGCACACCCGCCGCTTATCCATTTGTGTTCTCCACCGCCAAGCACGCGCCGCCGCTTGCCGCCAGCGTCCATGCCGACCGAGCCAAGGAATGGGGCGAGCCGTCTCGGTAGGCACGCGTTCGTGTGGAAGCGAGAAGGAGGCCTGGCCGGCCTG